>JASANA010001347.1:0-111179 GCA_030248095.1 Ptycholaimellus sp. GST1_10 | reverse complement strand
CCCCCTCCAAGGCTGTGGTTACAAGTGAAAAGTGAGGGAGAAAGTAAAGGAGGCAGAGTACCAGGCCCGTAGTTGCAGACAATAACGTGGCCTTTCTTGATGTTGAGGCCGAAAAGGATCTTGTCGCATTTGGCAGCTGCACAGCCTACGGAGCAGGTCTGAGCCCAAGTGACCTGCAGAAGGAGGCTTGGTTGGGAAGGCAGCTGGTATGAGGAGGTGGGAGGGAGGAACAGCGGTGTAATGGCCGCAGAGTTGGCCGCGGCGACAAGTGCGATTGGCGTAGGTGTAGAACTTCTTCTCGGAATAGAAATCCCGAATCACGGGCCCCATGTCTCGAAGCTTGTCCTCGTCGCTCCACCTCAAGCCAGGCAGGTTATGCAAGGGCGGGAGAGGGGAGTGGGGAGAGGTGTGAAGCAACCACATATTCTCGCCGACGAAGGCGTAGGAGGTGTTAGTGCGGCTTCGTTCCATGCCGGTGCGGTGGATGGCCATGCATCGACTGGCCCAGTCCGCTGCCAGCTCCGCCAGTCCTTCGTCCCACACCTCATTCATCCTTCTATCCTCATTGGTTACCAACTAGCTGCCAATGAAATCAAAGCCTAACCAGCTCCTGCATGTAACGCGCTGGTTCCAGTGAGCGAAGGTAGTTGTGCGTTCCGATCACCTCAAATTTACGTTCCGATCACCTCTGTACCTAGAGGTAGTGAGCTAGTGGGGGAACGAAATTGAAAAAAAGACGGAACCGTTTGTTTCTGACGAGTGTTGAAGCGATAAATTCGTTTGGCATGCTTGCTGCGTTTGGCCTCGGCGATTGAAGTGAAAGAAGATAAACTGAGAAGCAGGGCGTAGAAGAGCAGCATATTGTTTGTCCGCCAGTTGACATGGGCGATGGGAAGGCGATGGGAGGGGGTGACATGGAGAGGTGGCTAGTTAGGGAGGGGGTGGCTAGTTAGCCTGGGCAGCGAGAACCAGATCTGGCCTGGCCTCGTAGCAATAGATAGCCATTGCCCACTTACTCACGCCTCTCTATTTCCCCAGCCCCCGCCCACCAATCTCCCCGACTGGTTTCAGCGTGCGCCTTGCGTTTGAGAAGGCCAGGGAAAGGTGCTTTATCCAGAAACAAATTGAGCGAAGCACCAGGCCTCTGGACTCAGGCTCAACATGTGAATGGACCTGGAGCGGGAGGGCGGAGGAAATGCAGGTGAGGGAGATGTGCAAGTCGCTGGAGGCCTTGAGCGGAGCCGAAGCTCAGGCTCAAAGTCTCCCAGCGGCTGGGCAAGGAGGGATGGAAAGAAAGACACAAACCCTACCGCACCCACTCAGCCTTCATACCACTGAGACCTGAGTGGAGGCAGTAGGCACAAATATTATGAGGTAAAATGAGAGGGATATCACGATGGCTTGATGGAGTCTTTGCGCTTGGGCTTGAAGACCTTTTCGTAGCGACTTAATTTTTCCAGATCGATCATATTTTGTGGGTATTCATTGTGATAGGTCTGTGCAAAGAAAGGCAAATAGAATACTGGGCACTGATGGGAGGAAAAAGAAAGTAACTTTGGCGCATTGATTCTGATCTTCCTCGACAGTGCTCTTGATGTTGTGTTGGAAGATGGCGGGGCCTTTGATCTTCTCCTTCTCGGTGCGGCAGACGTGTTGCCCAGGTCTACCGTCCAGCGTTGCCTTTCCCTTCCCATTTTCTAGCTCATGTGGGCAAGCCGGTAGTTTAGTGACTGGAAATAGTAGGATTGATTGGAGTGAAAGAGTGAAGGATGAGAAAAGGAGGATGACTGGAGCAAGGTCCTTGGTGGCTGACGAGGACGCTCTTGAGTATGCCCTCCTCCGGCTTGGCGGGGTAGGCGCAGTCTCGCCTCCCACCCAAGTTGTGCTTGCTCTACAGTTGGCTTAGGAGGGGTAGGGAAGGAGGGAGTGAGAGGAGGGGAGACGGAGAGGGTGAGGATGTGGACGAAGTGCTCCGCGTCCCTCGCCTCCACCAGATTCAGAGTTTTTTTGTCCCGGGCTTTAAGGCAGAAAGGCCCTTTCTCGGGCGAGGAATCGACGAGTTTCTGTAGGGCATCTTGGCTGGAAGGCAAGAAAGAGCTGGCCAAACAGTAGGACAGGCAGGAAGGCAACTCAAATTCGCAAGCAGCCTGCCCGCTGGCACCGTCGGGACATTTCTTGTAGGGATGTTGATGGCAGTTCTGTCTGCACCTGTCTAAAAGAGGAAACTATGGAGACTGTGAATGGAGGGTAAGGAATGAATGAGTTTACGGCGGCAATGGCAGCCGTCGAGGTACTGGCCGGCTGGACAGTCGCAGTGGAAGCTGCCTGAAAAGAAGGAGGGAGGGAGGATGAAGGTGAGGATGAAGGATGAAGGTGAGGTGAGGAGGGAAGGGAAGGAAGATGACAAACCGATTGTGTTGACACACTTGGAGGTGCACTGGCGTGAGGCGACGTCGGGGCGTCGGCAAGCCATGGTCTCCTCACACTCGTTAATGTCCACCAGCTTCCAGCGCTTCCTGGCCTTCTTGATGGCAGCCAAGGCTTTCTCACTGCTCCAAGCCCCCTTCGATGGCTCCTTGCTCTTCCCCTTCCTCTCCCCGCTCTCTTCTGAGCTCTGGTCGCTTCCCAGCTCTCGCTTGCGTCGTTTCACATCCTCCACGATAGTCCACTTCCATCCAGCGTCTGCCTTGCAGATGCTGTTGGTGCAGTTGCTGTGCTCGGGGCATTTGAGGCCGCTGTCACAGGAGGGATAGCCTCAAGCGGAGGGAGGGAGGCTGAGTCTGAGTTGAGGAGGAGAATGCGCTCACTCGTGCAGATGGTGACATTTTCCCCGTTGTGCTCAAGCTCCACGGGATGGTCATAGCAGGTGCAGGTGTGTGAAGCGTTGGGATGGAAATCGCAGGCAAAGCGATTCTCGAAACCCAGATCCGGCGAGAAGTGGCAGGGGTGTTCAGGGTTGTCTTTGTTCAGGCTGCACTTGCTCTCAACTAGAGTTAGAAGCCTTATTTCTGCACTGCTCAAGCCGGCGTAGGAAGCAAACGCTGGCAGGTTTCAGGGAGACCAGTGAAGGTATCGTAATTGCTGGCTGGGATGTCAACAGCGCAGTCGAACTTACACTCCTTCCCATTTTCATTATCCTTGCAGATACGTGCTCTATCGTATGCATTCTTATAACAACCGTCACTATCTAAAAATAGAGCTCTACAAGATTATGAGAGACTGAATAGGCGCCATAAATAACTCTGCGGCTTATTGCCGTAAGGAGTTTCCACCAAACATTCTATCGGAAGTTTATCCACGTCGCCCAAGAACAATGGGGAGCAGAGCTTTCTATAGGTCGCATTCTAGAAATGACATTTATTGGAGCAAGTTCTTTCATTTCGCTTTCTAAACTTTGTTCCCACTAGCAGAATAAAGCAACCTTTTTCAGCATATCATTGTGATGCTGCAATTTCTCAAATGCAGGGTCGTCTAAGCATTCGTTGTAGTTGGAGCAGACGGACTCGTTGGCTTTGCCTGGGAAGGAAGGATGAGGCTGGGATGAAAGGGGGATGAAAGGAGGAGGAAGGAGAGGGCAAACGGCGAAAGCCTTCCCTGCAGACGCATCTGAAGCCCGGCGTCTCGTCCACGCACTCTTCGCTCGTCTCCGAGCAGTTGTGTGTGTTCAGCTCGCACTCATTGATGGCTGCAGGAGCTGCGAGGCTGAGTGAGAGGGGGGAGGGGAGAGAGTAGAAGGGAGGATAACGCTGACAGGCGAAACGAGTGGCGTTGATGCTCTGATAGCCGGGGAGGCATTCGCAGACATAGTCAATGCCGTTCATCTTGCAGGTGGTCGTGTTTCCGTCGCACTGGTTCAGCTCGTCTCGACTGCACTTGTCGATGATGGAGCATTCGCTGCGGCCGTCGCCGGAGTATCCATCGAAGCAGGAGCAGTTGTAGCTGCCAGGTTGGTTGCTGCAGTCCGCGTAGGCGTGGCACGGACGCGGGCTCTGCTGGCACTCGTCAATATCTGTCATTTCTCTCCTTTCTTCTTTCTGGACAGGAGGGAGGGCGGGGTGAGAAGGACCGATGCAGTCGTGGAGACTGCCGGAGCGGTGTCTGTAGCCGCGGAGGCACTGGCACTCGTAGCTCCCCGGCTTGTCCACGCACTGGTGAATTCCACAGGCTGGCCCCGCCACGCCCTCTACACCTTCCACGCACTCGTTGATATCTCAAGCCACCAAATATCACTCTCCCACCCAGCCACCAAGCAACAAAGGCCTACTGATGCAGCGAAGCTTGTTATTGGGGTCTTGCTTGTAGCCCGGGTGGCAGATGCATCTGTAAAAGGGGTTAGTATGGTAGGAGGGCGATGTGGTAGGAGTGGAGTAGAGAGCTGGAATCCGCCGCCGTTGAGGATGTTGGAGCAGGAGGAGACGCTGCGATCGCAGGAGTCGTTGGTGATGGCCAGGCCCAAGTCGCAGTTCTTCACCGAGGCCAGCTTGCTTTCCGGGTAGCGGAAGCGGGCCTCCGTGCACTCATCGTTGTCTGCAGAGTGGCGAATGAGTGGGAGAGGAGAAGGAAGGGATGAGAGTGAATGAGTAGATGAGGAATGAGAGTACCGACACACTTCTTGCCGGAGGGGTCAGCCACTTCCTTGAAGCCGTGCTTGCAGATGCACTGGTAGCCCCCACGATTGTTCACGCAACACGAGTTCTCCCCACATGGCGCCTTCTCCGCACATTCGTCGATGTCTGTGTAGAGAAGGATGAGGTGGAGGTGGGAGGAGGGGTAAGTGGACGATGGAGCGGAGAGGGAGGAGGGGAGAGGGAGGAAGGGAGAGGGAGGAGGGGAGAGGGAGGAAGGGAGAGGGAGGAGGGGAGAGGGAGGAAGGGAGAGGGAGGAGGGTAGAGGGAGGAAGGGAGAGGGAGGAGGGGAGAGGGAGGAAGGGAGAGGAAGGAGGGGAGAGGTGAACCGGTGCAGTGAGTGCCGTTGCCTTGAAAACCATCGCGACAGGTGCAGGTGTAGGCGGGTATTTGGGGGTCGTTGTGGCCGCTGGGGTTGTCGTTGCAGTCCGCATAGCGACTGCAGGGTTTCTTTTCCCACTCGCAAGGTTTGGGCGGAAGTGAGCACCTGGAGCAAAGAGTAAGGGAGTAGAATGGAGGGTGGAGGATTGGAAGAAGTGTGAGCAGAAAAGAAGAACTTGGAGAATCCGTCGCCGAAGTAAGGATCTTCGCAAAGGCAGTGGTAGCCGCCGCTAAATGTCTGGCAGCGGGCGTGGCCTGCGCAGGGGTTGGGGGTGCAAGGATCCGAGCAGCTGTCATTCCCAACTGCCTGACCAGCGCGGCAAACGCACCTGTTCAAGAATATGACCGATAAGGGAATGGAAAATGAGCGAAGTTGAGAGGGAGACCGATAGAAGGGCTCCACGTCGATATTCTCGCAGGTGTGTGTTTTGACATTGCAGGTGTTGGGGTCGTCGCACTGGCGAATGCGGACGCACTTGCCGTGCTCTTGTCGGTAGATGGAACTGTTGCAGACGCACTTGTAGCTTCCCGCCGTCTGAAAGAAGACGAGTAGTCTATGCCAGTCGAAGGAGGTGGGGGAGTGGAATGGGATGGGCAGGGGCATGGGGGATGGAAGGAGAACATTGATGCAGATGGCATGGGCCATGCAGGGGTTAGAGCTGCAGAAGTCGATGGGGTCGCAGCGTTTCTGGGCGTCACCGGTGTAGCCGGGCTGGCAAAAGCACTTCTTCAGCATCGCACCGCTGGTGGGGTCTGTGCTGTTGGCGCAGTAGGCATTCTCCCCGCAACGCTTCTCGTCGCAAGCCGGTGGAACTGGGCACAGCGGGAGAGTAAGAGCAGGGGAGAGAGAGAAGAGAGAGAGCAACAGCGACAGGTCCCGTTCGGTCCGTCCGGGGTGGCGCCATTCACGCACTCGCACTTCACCGGCTCCCCGTTCGGTTGATCCTTGCACACACTTGCCCCGTTGCAGCCCCCGAACAGACACTCATTAATCGCTGCAAGCGGTGGGGGGACAATGAGGCAGGAAAGGAAATTTTGAGAGGGGGAAATGAAACGTTCGCAGAAGCTGAGGTTCTTGGTATGCATGGGGTCGTCGATGGACTGGAAGCCCTCCTTGCACTTGCAGATGTAGCGTTGGCTGCCGATCTTGTCCACGCACACAGTGGAGTTCAGGTCGCAGTGGTGCAGCCCTTCTTCGCATTCCTTGATGTCTGCAGAGGGAGGAAGATGAATGGGGCTGAGAGGAAGTAGAGCGAGGGGCACTGATGCAAGATTTGGAGGTCTCATCGTAGCGGTATCCATCGGAGCAGTTGCAGGAGTAGGAGCCCTTGTTGTTGACGCAGATGCCCTCACCCGCTTGCACTCCGCAACTTTGGCCCAGTCCGCCCTCCGAACACTCATCCTTGTCTACAATTACCCTCCTTAACTGCACAAAATGAAACCCTGAAATTAAATGAGACTTAGATCAGATGCAAAAGCCAAATACGAGCCTCAAAAATGCCTTTTGAAAATAGCTCAAATTTCTAGATTTTATCTTCATAATTGGAATGAAACATGGTTTTCCCCCATTGAACCACTTCGAAAATGCCTAATACAAGGGTGTATAAAAATCCTTTAATTTCCTATCAGCTGAGACATTTTTGCAATATTCTTTCTCACTTCGGCAGATTCAAAATATATACATAAAATTATAACAAATATGCAAGTACTTCGAGGAACTTTTTTTCGAAATTTTTTTTTCAGATAGTCTAAGAAACTAAAATGGAAGAAGAGCAAAATAGAATAATTAGATGATGTTTAGTGAACCAGTGCAGGTCTTATCTTCGGAGTTGTAGGTGAAGCCGGACTTCGGCAGGACTTCATAGCTGCCGGCAAGATTCTTGCAGCTTTCACAATTGGCAGGCAAGCCATTGGGGAAGAAACGCTTGCACTCATCATCATCTACAAATTCCGTAGCTCTATCCTTGTGCAAGTGGGGCTATGAGGCGACCATCGCATTCTCGGCTGCTTTCGTTGAAGACGAAGCCGGCGCGGCATTCACAGGTGAAGAAGCGCACGGTGCCGGAGATGTTGCTTGGCGGACGAAGCTCCACACAGCGTCGCGCTTCGCCCGGACAGTCCTCCTTCTCCGTACCACAATGAATGGCCGCTGCATTCATCGCACTATCGCTTCAAATGATTTGCTAGGGCAGGAAGGAACTGACGTGTGCAGTTGGTCTTGCCGTCGCCTTCGTAGCCTTCCGGGCATTTGCAGTCGAAGAGTGGTGGATTGGACTGGAAAGGCGGGAAGAGGTGAGAGAAGGAGGTGAGGGGAAGAAGGAAAGAAGCAACGATGTCTGCCTCACACTTGGCTTCCGGCAGGCAGTCGGGTCGAGCGATGACCTTGGCCGGGTCCAGCTCATTCATCCTCGTCTCATTGCAGATCGGCATGGCTTCAAGTAGAGGGGACTAGAAGAGGAAAAGGCTAGAGAGGAGGTAGAAAGAGGAACGATGGCAGATGCGGCCGTCTCCGTGGTATCCGTAGAGGCAGGAGCAGTTAGAGATGGAGGGGTGGCGTGGGTCCAGAGAGCCCATGCACGTCGCCTTCTCGTCGCACACCGGCTCGCAGTTCGTCTGGTTCCCTGTGCACACCTTCCCGTCCCCCACGAAACCCTCCGGACACTTGCACTCCGCCCCGCCTTCAAGCCACCC
Organism: Ptycholaimellus sp. GST1_10; assembly: GCA_030248095.1. NCBI lineage: Eukaryota > Metazoa > Nematoda > Chromadorea > Chromadorida > Chromadoridae > Ptycholaimellus > Ptycholaimellus sp. GST1_10. The sequence goes on along the minus strand of JASANA010001347.1, from coordinate 103,482 downwards.
CTGACTGAGAAGAGAGTGGACCAGAGGTGTGAGTAGGGACCAGGTAGGTTGGTGCAGTTGGCGACCGCGTCGCAGAAGCCCGCCTGCTGGCACTCGTCCTCGTCCTCGCACTTCACCAGCACCCCCTTTTCGATGATCGCCTGCAAGGGAGAGTAGTTGAAGGGAGGGGAGAGCGCAGTGATTAGATGGATGATGCCTTGAAGTTGCGCTCGCAGCGGCATTCGTAGGGACGGCTGAGATCCAGTAGGGCGTTGAGGTTGATGCACTTGGAGTAGGGGACGCAGCTGTGCGTTCCCTCCGCGCATTCGTCCACGTCTATGAAGAGGGAGTAATGAGGAGAGAGGTGAGGATAGGAGAGGTTGAGAGGAAGGAGACCGATGCACTGTCCGTTGGGGCCCATGCGAAGATGGGGCTTGAGGCAGTCGCAGGCGAAGCTGCCGGGGGTGTTGCGGCAGTTCATGAGCGTTCGATTGCAGTTGTCCGTCATCTCCTTGCACTCGTTCTTGTCTTTGCACAAAGTGCCGTTGAGGTAGTATCCGTCGGTGCAGTTGCAGTTGCGCTTCCCTCCGCCGGCGTCTGAGCAGACGGCATGGCGAGGGCAGGGATATTTTTGGCAGGGATCGAAGACTGCAGTGGGTGCATTGAAAGGGGCTGAAGTGGCGGGGGTGGGAGGAGAGAACCCTTGCACTCCGCGCCGACGAGCTCGGTGCCGGGTTTGCAGAGGCAGTTGAAGCCATCCGGGGAGGTCAAGTCGTCCTTGCACACCTCGTTCGCCTCGCACTTTGCCGTTTGGCAGGCTGGGTCCGCTTCAAATCAAGTAGGAGGTAGAGCAGGGTAGGAGATTGGCGTAGGAGGTGAACGCTGGCAGGGTCCACCAAGGGGCCCTTTGAAGAAGCGCGGGCACTGGCAGCGGTAGGCCTTACGATCGCCCTTGTAGGTCTGGTTGTGCGGGAGGCACTTGCTGTTGGGAATGGCCTGGCATCGATCCTCCTTCTCGCATCCCACGTCCGCTGCCATCAACACTCAGTCTCAGAGAGAAGTTGGCAGAGGCTGTGGAGGGTGGGAAGGAACGAATGCACTTGTCCGCGGCGGCGATGAATCCGGGCTTGCAGTCGCATTGAAAGCTGCCGACAGTGTTGGTGCAGATGCCGACCTCGTTGTGAGGCACGTCGCAGACTTCTCGCTTGCACTCGTCATCATCTACAACCCCATCCCCTTCGCCTGGCAGAGTAGGAGGCTCTGGAAGGTCATACCCACGCAGCGCATGGGCTTGGAGGAGAAGTCGGGCTTGTAGCCGTTCTTGCAGACGCACTCATGCCCTGTGGCTTGATTCTCGCACCACTGGTGTGCTCCGCACAGCTGAAGCCATCCGTCACTGCCTTTTGTTCAAAAACTAGCGTCAAATGGAACCTTGTCATTTTCGCATGTGGTTTTGTTGTTGGCGCAGCCGCAGGGGTTCTTCGGCTTGCACGTGGACCCGTCGCTGTCCACTTCAAAGGTGTCCTAAGCATGCAATGAAAGAGAGAAACGAAGGCCTACATTCCATTCCAGTGAGGCAGGAGCACTGAGCCTCCACACCGCTGGCGCTGATCTTCGGGGTGCAAATCTGCTGGCAGCCTCCGTTGCTCGCATTGCACGGTTGAGCTGCACCCATCACACTCAAATTTCCCTTCCGCCTATGCTCAAATGGCTGACGATAGCAGCGGTCGTTGGCCCTGATGAAGCCGGGCTCGCACTCACAGCTGGCCTTGCCCGCGTCCACCACGCAAAGCTCGTGCTTCACGCTGCTGCACGGGTTCTTGCTCTTGTCGCACGGGTCGATGGCTGCAGTGAAGAGGGTTGGCTGAGGAGGTTTGAGTGAGTAAAGGAAGGGTATGAGGAGCAACGATCGCAGCCCTTGTCCATCTCGTAGGCGTTGCCGTCGTAGCCATCCTTGCAGCGGCAAGTGTAACCGCCCATCTCGTTCTCGCACACCGACTGCAGCCCCTTTGCCTTGAGGCTGGGTGAGGAGGGAGGAAGGGGGGCAACGTTTTTGCCGCAGGGGCCGAGACCGCCGTTGGCCTCCTTGCACTCCTCGTCGTCTGAAAGCAGACTGGAGTGATGGAGAATTGGTAGGGAGGAGAAAGGCGAGATAACCGGAGCAGGGGCAGTTGCGAGGCTCAGCCATGCAGGATGGGTCCTTGTGGTAGCCGCGATTGCAGGTGCAGGAGAAGCCGTAGGGATTGGACCGTGTGGGCTCCTCGTTCTGGCAATTGTCTGCGCCTGGGATCTTCGATGGGCACGCCTGTTCAAAGTCCTCTTCTCCTTTTCTGATTGGAGTAAAGGAAAAGAAGCAACGGATAATTGTCCGGGTGATATGAAGGATCTGAGAGTGGCGTCTAATTTGTGGCTCTTTGCGGCCTCCTGTGAGAGGCCTTCTTTGCACTCGTTCACGTCTGCGTGTGCCTTGCATGAGAATAAGGGCGATGGGGGTCAAGGAATAAAAGTGAACCCTCGCATTTGTCAGTGACGGGGTTGAGCTGGGTGCCTTCTTTGCAGACGCATTTAAAGCTGCCTTCAGTGTCCACACAGCTTTTGGAAGAGTCGCAGTCGTGTTTCAGCTGAGTGCGTCAAGCATTTAAGTGAGGAAGGAGTAAGTGGTGATAGGTGAACCTTGGCACATTCATCCACATTGACGCACTCGTTGTCCTGGAGGACGTAGCCGGGCTTACAGGAGCAGATGAAACTGCCGAGTGTCTCGTTGCACACCTGACTCGTCCTGTTGCAGTTGTCCTTGCCCAAAGCGCACTCGGGCAAATCTCAACAGCGCCAGCTGCTAGGCCAGAAAGGAGGCAAGGTGTTGGAGGAATGTGGAAGCAACCGACACATTTGACGCCCTTCTTATAGAATCCCGAGCGGCATGGACAGTTGAAGCCCGGCTCCACTCCTGGCGTCTCCACGCACCGCGAGTTCTCACCACACCGATTCCCATCCGCGCAGTCCTTCTTATCTAAACCACTCTTTTTTCATCAGACACAACTCTACTTCCTGACAAGTGCAGGAAAAATACCTTCGCATAGGTGGGTGACAGGGTTTCTCTGGTAGATGGACTTGCAGTTGCAGCGGAAGCCTCCCTGAGCCAGATCCTCGCAGGTCTCTTTCATGGTGCAGTTGTTGAGAGAGGTTCCGCACAGCTTCACAGCTGGAGAGAGGAGGGGTGATTGGGGCTGTGGTGCGGGGGAGGCGTGAAGTAACGGATGCAGTTGGGCTTGAGAGGGTCTTGGCCGCCTTTGGAGTCGCGAAAGTCGGGGGCCTTGCACTCGAACTTGTAGGTGCCCGGCAGGTCCACGCACACTGAATTCGCTGGGGCAGGCGGCTGGCAATCAGCTCAGTTCATAGATTGTATTTTGAAAGGAATGAGGAAACGTTGTCAAGAGCGCATTCGTTCCGGTTCACGCACTCTTTTGAGTCTGAGGATGGCTTCATAAATCTACAGTGAGACTTCAGGATGAAATGAGAAATGGAAGGAGAATGGGAAAAGAACCCAGGAGGACAGGTGCAGGTGTATTTGCTGGGCACGGTGTAGTAGCATATCTGTGGACTGCGGCATTGATGGGTGTTGTCCTTGCAGGGGTTGATGGCTACAGTGTGGATTGATTGGAAGGTGCAGAAAGGAACATAGGATGGGTGGAGGGAAGGTAACGACTGCAGGATCTATTCACTCGCGACTCCAACATGGACAGGGTGAGGTTTCCAGCTCGTGGCTTAGGGCACCTAAGTCCCTCACAACTACAGCAAGAGAAGGTGCTAGTCTTGGAACTCACTTAAAGGCAGGGACAGGCGTGCATAGGTTGTACTTGCACTCGCTCATATTGAAACATTTCAGGTCCTCGTCGCAGTAGGAAGGCCCTGGAAAAGAGATGGGAGACTGGTAGAGATGGAGGGTGAAAAAGGCACCGACCGATGCAGGTCTGATCATTCTTGTAACGTATGGCAGGCGGTGTGCACTTGCAGACAAAACCGCGATCATTCTCCGCGTTCTGGCACACCCCATCGCGCCCGCACAAGTTATCCTTCGTCCCACACACCTCCTTCACTGCATTCAAAGCGCCATGGAGTAGTGAGAGGGGACAGAGGGATGGAGGATTAAAGAGAGGAACGTTTGCAAATGCGATTCTTGGAGCCGGTGCCATGAATAGGTTCGTAGTTTTTCTTGCACTGGCAGCTGTAGCCGGGCGATTCGTTGACGCACACTGTGGTGTTGTGGCAGAGCGTTGTGTTCTCCGCGCACTCATTGACGTCTAAGGAGGATATTGTAGAGAGGCTGAGGGGCGAAGAAGAAGGGAAGGAGAGAAGGAACCAGTGCAGGGTTTGTCAGGCGAAGACCTGCGGAAGCCGGGTAGGCAGTTGCACTGGAAGCGTTGGCCGGTCTCCGTCACGTCTTTGTTGACGCACTCCTCTGAGATACCGTTGTAGGTGCAATTGTGCGTGCCGCGAACGCACTCGTTCTCGTCTGCCAATCAAACAAGGCCTAGGAGGAGGAGCACAGGGACAAGGAGGGAGAGAAGAAGGAGCCAACCGACGCAGGTGATGCCATCAGAGCGAAGGTGGCTGCCGGGTGGGCATTTGCACAGAAAGCTTCCGAAGGTATTCTGGCAGGTGGCTGCTCCCTTGCACGGCGGCGGCTCCTTTTTACAGTCGTCCTTGTCTGAGAGATGCATTAGGGATTTGTGGCTGCATGTGAGAATGTGAGGATGAGGAAGGCCGCTTACCCACACACTCGCCCTTGTCGTTCATCACGAAGCCCACTCTGCAAACACACTCGAAGAAGGGAATGAGGTTCTTGCACTCGCTGTGTCCAGTGCAGTTGTGCTGGTAGTTGGCGCACTCGTTGATGTCCACGCAAGCCCCAGATTCTGCCATTTTCCTATTTAAGGTGATTATAAATCAGTGAACTAAGCTGACGTATGTATGATTGTAATAACTTGTAGCCAGGCTTGCACTTGCAGACGAAGGAGCCGACAACATCCACGCAGTAGGAATTGGCTATGGGAGTGCAGGGCTTTCGTTCACACTCATTGATGTCTGTGATGAAGGAAGGGGTTGAGGGTGAAAGAGAGGGGATGGAAGTAGGCAGAGAGAACTGCGGCAGTCGCCCTCGCCTTCCTTGCCGTGCTCCCGATAGCCGACCTTGCAGTTGTAGTAGTGGGTGCGAGGGTCTTGAATGGAGGGGACATTGTCGATGCACTCGGCGTGGGGCTTCTGCATGGCCTTCAGCTGACACTCGTTGATGTCTGGAAGGTGGGAGGGGGGAGTGAGAAAGAAGAAAGGTAGGAGAGGCAATGGAGGGAGACTCCGGCAATGGGTGGTGCCTGGGATGGCCTCGAAGCCGGGAGCACAGACGCAGGAGTAGGCCTTCCCATGCCAGCTCGGCGGCGGGTTTGGATCCTTCATACAGACATTGGACACGTCCTCTTTCGGGCAGCTCGAGCAGTCTCAATTCACCACTCATCTCAACTCCCATGTCCGCCTCTGCCCATCTCATGCTCTGCTTACTGTTCACTGGAGCTATTGTAGGGCCTGCAAGTAAGCAGAGGGATGAAGATTGGTTGGAGAGAAGTAGGTGGAAAGAGAACTGATGCAGCCAGGTTTCCCGTCAACGTTGGACACAAATTTATCGCTGATGCAGACACATTCGTGCTTGTCAAAGCCTTTGGCCACGCAACGGGTGTTTGGTTCCCTTTCGCAGAGAGTGGGATCGCGCTGGCAGGGATCAATGGCTGAAGAAAGATGGCTGGAAGAGTGGATGAAATGGAGGCAAGAGAGGGAACCCTGGCAGGTGAATCCATCGCCGGTGTATCCCGGCTTGCATTGGCAAGTGAAGCCTCCACAGCAGTCCTGGCAGTAGGCATGGTTGCTGCAGTTGGCGGGGCAGTCCACGGCGTCCACGCACGAGTTCGGCACCGGAGGCACCGACGTCACGTAGCCTGGCTTGCATTCGCAGACGTACTTGCTCCCGTCTTTCAGGAGGACGCAGTTGGTGGAGTTCTTGTCGCAGGACGCGCACTGCTCCTTCTGGTCCGCTAAAGAGGTGGAGGAGGATGAGAGCAGGAGAAGGATAGATGTATGGAGAAGGTACGTTCGCAGAGGATGCCGTTGCCCTTGTAGCCGGGGCGGCAGGAGCATTGGAAGGAACCGTCGGTGTCGTTGCAGATGCCGAAGCGTGCGTGGCAGTTGTTGAGCTGTTGGTCGGCGCACTCGTTCACGTTGACGCAGTCCAGAGCCTGGTCCTCCCTCTTCTTGTAGGCCGGCTCTTTGCAGTCGCAGCGATAGCTCCCCTCCAGATTGTGGCATGTGGAGCGCCTCAGGTCACACTTGTGTGCCTCTGGATGACTGCGCGGCACTGTGCACTCGTTTGTGTCTACAAATATCCCCCTTTTTTATTTTTATTTTTCTTAATGTACGACATAATACTTGTCTTTTTAGTAAAATACATTATCCTTTCTATGTCAATTTTTGTTTTCTAATCTGAAAATCAAGTTACCAGGAATGATTTATAAAGAAATCGAACAAAAAGAGAAATTTGAGTTGCTGAAATATTTTTAGCCCCCCGTTTGTATTTTCCTTAAGTAGAGTATGAACACTTGAGTAGTCCAAGCTATTATTTGAATTATGACGAAATTTTAACTTTTCAAAAACGGCCATTTTTTCAATTGCCTATTCTAAAGTTCTAAATTCTAAAGAACTACTAAAGAATTCGTATTTGTGAATTTTTTCCCTCAAGCAAAGAGAGAACTGTAAAGACGATGAACCTATGCATGGATCGTCTGAGAGGCCAGTTGCGCTTGGATTTCCCCTCCAGCCCACATCGCATCTGCAATTGCGTGTCTAGCAAGCATGGCAGCGGACAGAAGGGAAAAAGCAGGCTGGCACTCGCATTTGTAGGCTCGCTCAGTGTTCTGGCAGGTGGAATGAATGGTGCAGTTGTGTTTGTAGCGTGGGTTGGTTTCGATGCACTCGTTGACGGGGTAGCACTGGCGGCCGCTGCCCCTGAAGTGGGGCTTTCGGCAGATGCACACGTGTCCGTCGTCGTTGTCCGGATTGTCCGACACCCGGCACTCCGCAAATCGGCTGCACGTCTGCTCACAGTTCCCACACTTGTCGTAGCCTATACAATTGTTCTCCAGCAGGGGAAATTGAAGAGAGAAGTAAGAAGAACGTTCGCAGACGCCTTGACTGTTGCGGCGGTAGTTGGTGTAGCAGGCGCAGTAGCGGCTGCCGTCGTCGTGGATGGCCGGGGTCTCTTCCCCAGGGCACAGCTTTCGGTCCGCACTTCGGTCCATCTTGTCTGCAAGCTCGGATACTTCACCCGGCTTAACTTGAGGAGAAGGAGAGGCGTGGAACAGCAGTGGTAGCCGTCGCCCATGTAGCCCTCATTACAGGCGCACGTGTGTCCGCTCGCCCTCTCCACATTCTTCGTCTCCCGCGCATTCTCGTGACACTTCGGCTCAAATGCTCTTTCTGCTGCCTAGCCTTAGCCAAGGAGAGAGAGACAGAAGGGAACTTGTTTGGCCAGGCATTGATGAGGCGGAACTTTGTCGCCGGGTGCAGAAGTAGAGCCGGTGTTGATAGTCTGTGTCGTCGGATGTGGCTGTATCGTCGGCTGTGTCGTGGTGGAGAGGGTTTCTGAGGTGGGCATGGGGGACGTTGTCGATTGGGCGTCTTAATGAAGAGGCCATAAAAGGGGACGCAGTGCAGAGGAATTAACTGTCTTCGCCTGTGTCATTCTTGCAAACGTCCGTGTGCTCCAGGACCAGCTGGAAACGCTTGGCGCCCTCCACTTCCTCCACCTCAATTCATCTCTGCCTTCTCATAGGCGCATCAGAGCAAATCTTGACTTACCTTGTCCACAAAATAGCGAAGATAGCACTTGCCATCCGCATTCTTCGGAGTGAAAGCTTCACCCTCTTTCTAAATGGAATGCCCGGAATGAAAGCTGTGTGAAGCCCAGTGAAGATGGAACTTACGTGAAGATGTTCCAGTGAGTCCGGCCCCAAAACAGGGGCTTTAGTACAGGAGCTGGCTCCAAGGCATCTGACGAAGCAATGAGCACTTGGCCAAGTGCAGGGGAATGGAAGGAAGGAAGGCTGGGGAACTTATCGTCGAAGAGGACATTGTTGTTGGAGCAATAGCAGGCCTCCCTAAGGGCTGCAAATCCAGCCTCCCCTGGTGAGCTCGGACTGCTGGCCAATGAGAAGCAAAGATTCTGCTCTTCAGCTCCGCCCTTGTGCCTGCAACCACAATGGGCCATGCCTTTCTCCAGCCTGGACTGCAAAAGCCCCACTGATTCTTGGCGTGAAAGTCGCGGTAGCAATCGTAGTTGGGCTGGTGCTGGTCATGGTGGTGTCCAGTGGATTTATTGTGGAAGTCTGCGGATGATGGAAGATGAGTAGAAGAAGTGTAAGTAGAAGGGGCACCGCATTTGAGGTCGCGGCGCCAGTTGGCCACGGCAGCAGAGCCTATTTGAGCTGCACAGATGCCAGCTACGTGGGCCAACACCTCGCAGGAGCTGCTGCTCCCCGTACTCTCCGCTTCGTCACACATTGCCATCAACTGCAGCCCATTTATTCTATACTCACAACGCTCAACAGCCAAATAAGTTTAAAAGGAAACCATTTTGTATTTGGGAGCGTACTGGCAGGCTGTTTTGAAAGCATTGCCGTCGCTGAGTGCGAGCATGCAGTTCCTTGAAGAGAGTAAAATCTAAGCTTTGCGATAGAAGAGATGGTGTACTGAATGGTGTTGGTGGAATGTTGAACGGGCTCCTTGAGTGGGGTTGTTTGCCTGGCGTTGCAATTTTCAGAGCCCCAGAAGCCGCTCTGTGGGCTGGGGCCTTTGAAGTCGGAAGCGTAGTCGTCCGAGCAAAGGCCGACATCCTTGGTCCTGTTTAGGAATTTGCGACTTCGGTGAATGTAGAGATTGTTGGCCATGGGCTCCATCTGGACTATCATCAGCACCTCACCAGCCGACTCCACTTTCACCTCCTTCAAACGCTTCCTTCTCATAGAAGGGCGGAATAGACAAGAGCTCGGCATCAACAAAGCCGAAGCCATAGTAGCCGCGTAGACCGATTGGCTGCACATCCAGGCGATACTTGGCTGAGCGGATCTGGAGTGGGAGATAGGCCTCTTGAAAACCACTGTCTCCGTTTTTCCCGATTATTCGAACTTGCAGTGGACTCCTGGCTGAGCCTGCGAAAAACGTTTTTCTCTCGCAATAACTCAAAGAATGGCTCTTACTGTCAATCTTGTGGTTTTCTAGCCTCAGCCAGTACTGAAAAACAAATTAAAGTGCTCAATTTTTTAAATGAATTCGGGACAAAACATTTTTGTTATCGTCGTTGAGAAGAAGATACACTGTGGAGTATGAGCGGCCCCAGAGGTGTTGCGTTGTGCTTTTCATTGGCTCCGCTTCCACCAGTACCTAATGAATTCCTTCTTTTCTTCTCATTACGACCCTTGTTATCAATATCACCGACAAAACATCCTCGCCTGGATGCTGATTATGGATGGATGTGAGCAAGGCCTTGTAGTTGCCGTTGCACTGGGATGGTTTTGTCTTTACCGGGACCTCACCTTCTTTGTGCAGAAAACCGCCGCTCACATACGCGCAGCTTTCAAATTCTGCAAATCAGTTTATTGAAGAAACTCACATTTGAAAGTAGCAAGAGGTGTTGCATCCGATTATGACACTCTCATAACTGTTTTATTTAGTTTTTTCCTCAATGCAAATGTACTCAAATATCCTTCTTGGACATTTCCCAATTTAATAAATAGGCCTATATCTGCTCTTTAAGACCAGAAATGCCTGCAAAATTCAAAATGGTGCCATTTTGCCAAAAAAGCAAGCTCAAAACCATGGAAAACCTGTTTGATTCAAAAACTTTTTACTTTCAAAATGTTAAAATTATGCCAGAATGGTCCGTAGCAGCTATAAGTAGTAAAGAAAGTAGGCATACCTCCTTTTTCCTCTTTCTGGCATGCATCTGCGTATTCCAGCACTACTTGGAAGCGCGCTCCACTGCTTACTGTCTTCACCTAATACAATCTATCTAATTACCTAGGCAACATAACAGAATTAAGACAGAAGTGTTGGTAGGCCTTTTAGATCTGGTGCACAAGCATTTTTGTCCTTCCCTCTTTTTCTTGACTCCATACAGAGAGTAATTTTGCTCTTACTGCCATATAGCCAAAAATAATGCCCTTACATTTGCTTTTTACCTTTGCCAAAAATACTGCCCTTACCTTTTAGAGAATAATGCCAAGAAAAGCTTACCTCATCCACGAAGTAGCGAAGATGACAGTGACCGTCGGCTGATTCTGGTGTATATGCATCGCCTTTGTTCTTAATGCATGAATGAATGCATGAAAGCAATCTTGTAGAATCATGACTGGCTAACAGCAAGAAGTACTCGCTCAATGGATGAAAGGACTGGAGCTCCTTTGCAAGGACTACTCAGGCACCTAAACGTCCACCACTTGTTAGTTGAATCGGTGGACTGTAATTGAGATGTGAGGCGTAAACCTATCGTCAAAGAGAATGCTGTTGCTGTTGCAGTAGCAGGCATCACGGAGTGCAGCGAAGGCCACGTCTTGCAGAGAGCTTGGGCTCTTGGCTAGGGAGAAGCAGAGGTTTTGATTTTCGGCCAATGCCGCATTCCTGCATCATCTAGTTGCTTTTTCACTTTCATGTCAGATGAAACAAAACGAACTCAGTTTTTGCCACAAATCCTTGGTGGCAGTCGTAGTTGGAATGATGTTGGTCGTTGCTGCTGGATTTGTTGTGGAAGTCTCAAATTTTTGTGGCTTAAAGAAACCAATCAGACTCCTGCAAAGAAATTTGAACCGCATTGGAGATCACGGCGCCAATTGGCCACGGCACTAGAACCTTTGCTAGCAGCGCAATAACCGGCCACATGTGCAAGTACTTCACAAGCACCGCTAGTTTGCTTCTTCACTGCCTCGTCGCACATCGCCATCAACTGCACAATTAACACTATTGCAACTGATGACCTTGATGTCTTTTTTTGCTTTTTTGTTCTAATTGCTCTAAAACAGTTGGAAAGCAAACCGTTTTGTATTGACGAAGGAAGTAGCAGGTTTCCTTGAATGGATTGCCATCGGTTAGTGCAAGCATGCAGTTCCTGCAACGGAGTGAAGGATTCTCACAGCCACTGGAATCGGTTGAAATGCAAACTGAATGGTTTGTTTAGACTGGTAGATTGGCTCAACTGGGAGTGGGCGAATGGCGTTGCACTTTTCATTGTCCCAAAAGCCAGGATGAGGGGCGTTGTTGTCATTTTCACGAGGTCGGTCGGTTGCACAAAGGCCAACATCTTTGGTTTTGTTTAGAAATTCCCGGCTAGTGTGAATGTAAAGGTTGTTGGCCATCGGCTCCATTCGCACAATCATAACCACCTTACCACCCGAGTGCACTTTCACTTCCTGCAAAACGCGGAAAATAAGTGAATAAAGTAAATATGAGAGTAGTAACATAGCCGAATCCGTAATAGCCGCGTAGACCAATTGGCTGAACATCGAGAATGATTTTAGCAGTGCGGATTTGAAGAGGCAAATAGGCTTCTTGAAAACCGCTGTCACCCTTTCCTCCCTTCTTGATTCGTACCTCCAGTGGACTCTTTGCCTTGCCTAGTAGAATTTCATTTTGTGATCATTTTTAATAGTAATCTCATAAGGAAGAATTTTTAACTGCCTGTCCTTCTGTTGTCCAGTTTTAGCCAATACTGCAAAGTGATGGAAAATAGCCAGTCCTTAGGAGCAAAAAAGAAAGGCAAACCCTTTTGTGGTCGTCGCTGAGGACGATGTAAACTGTAGAGAAGGAGCGGCCATAGAGATGTTGCGTTGTACTTTGCATTGGCTCCACCTCCGCCAGTACCTAGTTAAGAGAGACCCATTGCTATCAGACAGCTTTGAGCTTTAGTTCTTTCTACCGAGAGAACGTGGCCAGAAGGATATTGTCGATAGATGGATGTGAGAAGGGCCTTGTAGTTTTCACTGCATTCAGGTGGCTTCGTTTTTACTGGGGCCTGACCCTCCTTGTGTAGAAATCCCCCGCTCACATAAGCACAGCTTTTGTAGCCTTTCAAACGTAATGTAGTTGAAATAGGTTTTGATAGTACAAATGTTTCATCAAGAAGATCGTTTAAATCTAATATTTGACCATAAAAGAACTGCAGGGCAAACAAGCTTACTTCCTAACTCCTTTTCTTTTGCGCAAGCGTCGGCGTGCTCTAGCACTACTTGGAACCGCTTTCCATTGCTGTCTTCTTTGACCTCAATATATTTCAGCAGTTAACTCTATTTTTTTTATATCTTCAGCTTTACCTGATCTACGTAATAGCGAAGATGACAGTGGCCATCTGACGATTTTGGCGTATATTCATCTCCTTCGTTCTGAAAAGATAGGTTTATGCCTGAGAGCTATTTTACAGAACCTTCCCTGGCTAACCGTTAGAAGTATTCTCTCATCAGATGAAAGGACTGGAGCTCCTTTGCAAGAACTGCTCAAGCACCTAAGGCACCATTGGTTACATAATTCAGCTGAATGATGAAATACAAGTTGACCTGTCGTCAAAAAGAATGCTCTGGCTGCTGCAGTAACAAGCATCACGCAGTGCAGCAAAGGCCATGCCTCTGTCCTTCCCCGGGCTCTCGGCCAAGGAAAAGCAGAGCTTCTGGCTTTTTGCCAAGAATTCATTCCTGCAAAAATGAGCCGCCTCTTCTTTTCTTGACTGCTCCGACGCACGAACTGATGCTTTGCCACAAATCCTTGGTGACAATCGTAGTTGGACTGATGCTGCTCGTTGCCGCTGGATTTGTTGTGAAAGTCTGGAATATATATGGCTCTGAGGAACCAAAGGGATTTTTCAAAGGGCTTTGAACCGCAATGGAGATCACGGCGCCAATTGGCCACGACACTTTTACCTTTGCGATAGCTTGCATCGCAATAACCAGCCACATGTGCAAGCACTTCACAAGCACTGCTGCTTTGCTTCTTCACTGCCTCGTCGCACATTCTCATCATCTGCCATCAGCCATCATCTCCTGTTTGCCATGTCATGAGAAAGATAAAGGCAAACAGTTTTGTAGTGAAACAAGGAGGAGCAGATCTCATGGAATGGATTGCCACTGGTGAGTGCAAGCATGCAGTTCCTACAAGAGAGATAAGAAAAAGCACTGTCACTAGGACGTATAGAAGAATATACTGAATGGTTTGAGTGGACTCGTGTATGGGCTCCAGTGGGAGCGGGCGAAAGACATTGCACTTCACATCGTCCCAAAAGCCAGGATAGGGTGCAATCTTGTCGCTCTCACGAGGTCTGTCGCTTGCACAAAGGCCAACATCCTTGTTCTGGCTTAGAAAGTCTCGGTTAGTGTGTATGTAGAGGTTGTTGGCCATCGGCTCCATCTGCACAATCATCTCCAGCCTTCCATCCAAGTACACCTTCACTTCCTGTGTACATTGCTCTAAATGAGTACTAAAATCAAGGATGGTAGCATCAACATAGCCAAAGCCGTAGTAGCCGCGTAAACCAATTGGTTGAACGTCAAGGCGATATCGAGCAGAGCGAATCTGTAGAGGCAGGTAGGCTTCTTGGAATCCACTGTCACCATTTGCTCCGACTATTCGCACCTCCAGGGGGCTCTTTGCTGTATCTAGAAGGCTTAAGAGTTGCATTTAGAATGTATTCGCAAAAACTCTCCATACTTCCGGTCTTCCGGTTGTCGAGTTTCAGCCAGTACTGTAAATTGTCGCATCAATTACTGTTGGAACTTTGAACAGAGCTGAAGCACAACCCTTCGGTTGTTGTTGTTAAGGGTGAGGTAAACAGTGGAATAGGGGCGACCATGTTGAGTGGCTGTATTCAATGGCTCCACTTCCATTACAACCTAGTTGAGCGCCGTTTTTCACTCTCAAGACATTTGGCAACTATCACCGACAAAACATCGTCCCCCGGATATTCCTTGTAGATGGATGTGAGCAAGGCCTTGTAGTTGCCGTTGCACTCCGATGGTTTTGTCTTCTCCGGAACCTCACCTTCTTTGTGCAGAAAACCGCCGCTCACATACGCGCAGCTTTGGAAGCCTTCAAATTGCTCATGCAAGAAAAACCTTTAAACCCTCCATCCGATTTTTTTAATACAGATTTAATGTTAAATCAGCCGCATTTATCATTTATTTATTATTAACCATACTGCTTTGAAAAGCGTTATGCGGCATTTATGTTCATTAAAAGTCAAAGCAGTCCGATTTCTTGAGGCCGAAGGGCATTGGCTTTGTTTGTGAAGCGCCCACTCCATAAACCAGACAATATTTCTCTTTTTCAAATGATATCTAACGATTTTCAAATTCCGCTATTTTAGTCATTGGATGAGTGATTTATGCGTACACTTTTTCAATCGATTATAAATCAAGATCTATAAAATATTTTTGATGAAAATTTATTGGAATAAACATCTATACATTGCCTGCATTGTGCTCAATTTTTATGCTAATCGCTTTCTATCTCATGGAATTATGACCGTTTATGTGAAATAAGTCAACAGTTTACAGCAGGCTCACCAAGTCATTGGAGTATTTTTATAAAAATTAGTTTGAAGATTTTATTGAAAACTAATAACTACTCAGCATAGTGTATAAATATGTGTTTTTGTTTATTATAAGCCATACAACTCAAAAAACCCCATAAAACGAAAATATTTATTGAATTTCTTAAAATTATAGTTTTTTTCAGTGAAGTGTTATACCATTCAAGACGTTACAAAAATTATCATAAATTCATGAAATTGAAAGCGTTGGGCACAAAAATGTAGCACAATGTAGGAAACTAATAAAGGCATATTCCAAAAAAATTGCATCAAAAATTATGAAGTAGATTTTGAGTTATAGTTGATTGAAAAAGTGTAGGCATAAACCACCTCCCGGTAAACGCCTAAGCCTTTCTTAACATCGACATTTGAAATTTACTTTACTTAAATTCTGACTTTCTTGAAATTCACTCAAAGAAACTAAGCTAATCAGATGCAACGAAAGGAGCAAGGTTTAATTAATTGATTAAGCAATGATTAATTGAAAGCATTATACCTGATGTAGGGACATGGGCGGAGGTGAGTTGGAGTTGAGATGCGGCGAATAGGAAGAGGAGGATAGGGAGGCGGAGGAGGTAGGGAGTGGACTGGGCTTGCCCACCTGAATCCAACTCCCCGCTGGCCATCGCTTAGTGAAGCCGAACTCCAGAAATCCTTCTTTTTCAACGCTCAGCCTGGGAGTTCACTTCATGCTCATTCAAATCCCTGTTCCTTTGTCAGGCTGATTTTTTTCTCATCTCCGCCTACTTATTTCCACAGGAATGCTGATCATGCGAACTTCTCGTCTTCCCACCATTTACAAATCATGTCCCATTTGCATATTGCTCTAAATATACATTCCCTACATTTTGTAAACAAATTTATTTCATAAATTAGAGAAACCATTGCACTTAAGTGACAGTAGCGCATTATCAGTCTTCCATTGGAAGAAAATGGGTTGTTTTGCGGCAAAATTGCACCTACACAAAAAGTCCCCAGCCCCTAAAAATTATGCGTAAAATTCCTTGGATAGAAAATTGTGAAAAACGTTATTCTTTGCTATTTTATCCGCTTGAAAAATGGGAATATACTAAATTATGTAATTTATTTGGTAATTATGCTTGGATGGACTGTTGAAATATTGACGTAGGGGTTTGCACCTAACTCGGTTCCGTACCGTCGATCTATTTACAGTTTTGTTTTTCTTTTGCAAGTCCCTTCGTTATTTATGTCTGGCTTACACCGTCTCAAGTTCAGCTTGGCCTTGTTTGAGTAGCATGATGACTAGGACACTGATAAAAGAAGCAAGGTGTGCGAAGGAAAATCAAAGAGCAGGCGAGAGTGTTTCTTGGTCGGAGTCTCCTATGACGGTTCCCTCTCCTGGCACCAGTTGAGACTCCCGCAGCGTACTCTGCGACAGCCCCAACAGCGCTCGACGGCTCTGCCAACACCAAACATCAACATCAGTCTCCATCTCACTTCTCTCCTCAACCCTCTTGGCTGGCGGCGGAGTGGACGGCATGAAATCCAGCTCCTCTCCTCCCACATCCTCCTCCGCCGCATCACCTCTTTCCAGCTCCCCACTCTGCTCCTTGCTGGCTGCGGTGACGGAGAGATTTGTGGAGCAAGCTCGTGACCCTTAGGGAGTGAGTACCTTGGTCTGAGATCTGGTGCTCAGCTTCCCTAGCTTGACCCACAGAGTCGGCGAGGGCAGCGTTTCTGCTCTCATTGCTTGGCCTCCCAACCAGCTCTTGGTTTCTGACAAAGCGGTGAAACTAGACATAGAATGAAGGCAGACTAAAGCGGGGAAACGGGGCAAGGAGATGAGAGGCAGAGGCGGAGGCAGTAGGTGCTGCCTGAGCCTGGGCTGGAAGGAGGGCGAAGTCGGGTGTGTTGGAGCCGGGGGGCGGCACTTCCTCCTCTCGCCGCGTGCTCAGAATCCAGTCCGCCGACAGCTCCGTCCGCGACTCCACACTCACCACCACCGGTCTTCAGCTCCCACCAACTTTCCCTCCTCTTCCAAGGAAAGGAAGTGGAACCTTGAGGGCCCGTCCAGATAGATGGAGAGGTTTTCTCGGAAGGCTTCGGCGTAGGTGGCTAGTGTGCGGAGGTCTTTGAGGAGGAGAACCACGCGAACCTCGCCCACCACCTCCAGCTGCCCGAACTCCGCCGCCGCCAGCTCGTAGCGAGATTTGGTCATCTTCCGCTCAGCTTCAATCCACCCAGGCCCTTGGTGAGTCCAGCAGTGCTTGGGTTGGGGGGGCAGGAACAGAGGGCGTTGGAGATGACATTCTCTGCCACAGCTCCGTTGCGGCTAAGCCGAAGGCTGACCAGCTCCGTCCGTTTATTGTTGAACGCCGAACAGCATTTCACCAGCGTCCTAGAAGTTAAAATCATCCAAGTAATTGATTTGAAGTTATTACCCAGGACCTACCTGGCAGGGATTGTGCAGCTGTGAACCATCTTGGTCTTGTCATAGAAGGGGTAGTAGCAGTCCCCGTTGAGGCGGGTGATGCCGAACTCCTTCTCTACCCCGTGCTGCAGGCCACTTTTTGTCCTGTCCTGGCCCTTTTGATAGCCCCATATTTGACTTCACCTTGCAGTTGAGTGTGAAGTGGATTTGATCATCGTCGGGATTGAGTTTGAGCTGTAGGCTTTCCACTCGCTCCAGACTCCCCGACGCCTTGAACACCATCACCACCGCCTGTCACCCACCTTCCTCCCTCTATTCATAGACTGAGGAGGTAGGTTAGAGGCCTTGATGAAGACGCTGTAGGCGGTAGGTTCTGGCTCCTGGGACTGGCTGCTCCCAGCTTGGTCGGAGCTGAAGAGGAAGTCCTGAAAGAAGTCCGCGGCAAAGTAGAAGCCACCCGAGGCCAAGTTCGGCTTCAACCCTCGCAGCCACAGCTCAAGTCCTTCCATCTCACTGCGGCAAAAAGCGACAAAAGAAACCAACGCCATCTCTGGAAGGCAAAAAGAATAGGTGCTCATCGGCTATCTTTACCAGTGCTTGAACCGTACGCCATACATCTGTTCGAGTACAGAGAACATTAAAGTGGGCCAGTCTCCCATTCTAGCTAACGCTTAATTTTGGCGTTGTCACTGATGGTGCAATTGAGGGCTCCATTCATCCCAGCAGATGCAAAGAAAACTATTACCAACTAAACTTCTGCTTTGGTTCCTCTAAGTCTCCCGTTGATGTCAATCGTGATATTTTTCGACAGCCAAAATTGGTGAACACACTTGTCAAAGTTTATGCATGTAAACATATGCAGGTAAAATTTCCTATTGAGGATGATGGTGAAACTAAAATTTGTTCCGGTGTTTGGATAAGTATCAGACTGTAAGTTGGATAGTTTCAGCTTCAACATCCTTGAATTTGGCCAGGAAAGGCTTCAATTCGTTGTCAAGGAAGTCCTCAACCTTCAAACGAAGAAGAAATTTGGAGGAATGGAGGAGGAAAGGGGCAAAGTTTCACCTGGCTCCGACAACATCCGATCATAGCACTGGGATCGGAAGCAAGCTTAGCGATGTCGGGGCGCACTGGCTCGAAGAATGCCTCCTCCTTCAACATCTCCTCCAAGTTCACTTTCTTACCCGCCTCCTGATCCGCCTTCGCTTTCAACGCCACCTCCAAACACTTCGCCTCTTCAACACCCTCCTAGGAGTATAGAAGAAGGGAGAGGACGCGTCGAATGTTCTCATGGGCCTCCTGGCGGCCGCAGCCTTTGAGAGTGAGTGCCATTAGGATGGGCTCTAGGGCCAGGAATGGAAGCTCCTCGTCCACATTCGCCTTCCGCTTCTCCTCCAGGATGCGAAGGTCCCCGACCACGTTCTGCGCCGTCGTCACCAGAGCCTCCAGCGTCAGCAGACCCTCCGATAGCGTCTTGCGCCTGCAGCCTCCTCTTCATCCACTCGTCTGGCAGGCTGGGGGTAGACCGATTAGAGGAGTCGTCCAGGGTACGCTCGCAGCCCTGCACTGCGGCGGTGTTGAGGCCGTTGGAGGGAAGGGCGATGAGGAGGCGGGCGAGACCGCACAACCGCTCGCATTTCATCGGGTTACGCTTGTACGGCATCGCCGACGAGCCCACCTCAATGCTGCTAGCTACAGCTCAGCTCCTATGTGCGTGGCTGGTGGGTGGGAGGTGGGAGGTAACCTGAGTGCTTCCGAAGGGCTCCATGAGTTCGCCGCGGGACTGTAGGAGGCGTATGTCCTGAGCCATGCGGTGCACAGCGGCCCCGTAGAGCGCCAGGGCGTTGAGCAGGCGGGCATCCTCCAGACGAGTGTAGGTCTGCCCCGTGATCACAAAACAGCCCAGTTCTCTTCAAACCCCTTTGCCCTCCGAGGAAACGATAAGCCAAACCATGTCTCACTTGTCCTTTCCAGTGGTAGCGAGTTGGTGGATGCGGCGGTTGAGGTTGGCGACTTTGGCCTCGTCGCCTTCGGCCAAGGCCAAGAAGGAAGCTCGTGAGCCAGTCGCACCTCAACCAAACTTTTTACTGTCGAGGAGGAGATTAGGGAGTGAGGGACCTTGGATCCCGCGGAATCGCATGGAGTCGCGGAAAGCTTGGATCTCTCTAGTAGCGATGAGGAGTTCCTGGAGCCAGAGACAGGCGCGCTTGCCGACGGTGGTGAGTGTGGCAGACTGCCAGTGTGTCAGGCCCACCGTCGGCTTACCCGCCTCTTCACAAGCCCACTTGCCCAGCCTGTCAAAGATGCCCTACTGGCTCCTAAGGGGGGAAGGAAGAAGGCCAACTTGCGGAGGACGTCCACCAGTTTGGGGATGAGGAGATTGAGGGCGTCGCGTAGGATGAGAATGTCCGTGTTGTCTTGCACGAAAGCAGAGGTGGCGCCCAGATGGATCACCCCTTTGGCCTTCAATACTCTGGTAGGAGAGAGCGGAAAACGGAAGAAGAGGGAAACGGGGGGAGCAGCGAGTTCGAAGGTGGCGATGTGGGCCATGACGTCATGGCGCATTTCAGACTCCTTCTGGCGAACGGTGGGCCAATGGATGTCCGCCACGGCAGCCTCCATGGCCTCCACGGCGGCCGCAGTGACGATGCTCGGCGCCAGGCCAAGCTCCAGCTCCGCTCGCGCCAGCCAGCACCAGAGCTGACGCCAATGCTCCGTTCGATTGCGCTCCGACAGTAGCCTACCGGTCACAAAATAGCCTCATCCAAGCTTTGAGGAGAGAGAGAAAGAGAGGAGGCTCCACTTGACCAGAGGACTCTTGGCGCAGTAACGCGTGGAGATGATATCCTGGTAGATACTTTCTGCTTCCATTGATTCTGCTATCGTTTATGTTGATGCCTTCCGAAATTTCGGAAGCTTTAAGGTTAGAGGGGGAAATAATGTCGAGGTAACTAGACTAATAAATGGTACAAAGGCACTCTTAGCAAATGCGGACGGCACCCAGCTGTGTGCTTAGAGGGGCCAAAACTGCGCGGACTTTACTAAATCATTTTGCATGCGTTCAAATAGAAAATTTTATCTAAGCAAAAATGACGATAATTGAAATTATCAAAACAATTCTCAGAAAGCAATATCTCAACTGCTGCGCACATAAAATGCATAATAATCGGCATCTTTCCAGTTTACGGAAATTGAACGGGGGAATGTCGTCGATTTCTCTTGGGAGTTGGCTCTTCTTCTCCTCCATCCACTTGCCTGTCTTTGCTAATGGGAAGGGATCTGAAAACAGCATGTCTCAAAGTGGAAGAAGGCTTAAAAAGGCGACCTCTTCATGGCGATGATTTTGGCGCGGCGAAGACGCGGCGGAGAGGTTCGCTGGGGCTTGGACTGCAAGGCACGGCGGCTCAGTGCTTCCAACTCCTCTCGATTCACGCCTGCCAGACTCTCCTCTCTCCAGCCTCGCTCAACTCCAATCCTCTCCTGCACCAGCATCCAATGCGACAAGCTAGGAGTGAACCTTGAGCAGCTCTGCCACCAGCTCTTCGCTGGTCAGGCTCTCCGGGATCACCACTTTTCCTAGCTCCTGTCGCCCAGGCCCGCTCATTCTATTACCCCATTATCATTCTTGCTTTTTTGCTAATCGCCCACTTTTTGGAAAAACTGGGTTCATTGGACTAACTAAATGAAACAATTTCGAATGATTGTCATGACATAGATTTTTATTGAATTGAACAAAAAAAGACATAGAAGTGCGTCAAAAGCAGGAGGAAATGATCATTCTCGATCATATTCGTCGTCCTCCTCCAGACGACGCTTCTGTCCGCCCTGAGGAGGAGGAAAGGGGCTGGAGGAGCCCTGCTGCTGAGGGGCCATGAACGCGTAGCTGGGAGGCGTTCCCTGCTGCATCCCCGCCTCCGCCCCCATACCACCCGCCTACAACTAGCCAGACTGGAGGCGAAGGGATAAGGAGGTGGGAGCGATACGGAGGGTCTTGGGGGATGATGAAGCGTGGGGTTGGGTCGGAGGCGGAAGTTGGGCTGTAGGAGGCAGTGTCGGTCGGGGGGCAGTCGAAGGCCGTGCTGTAGGCGGATGGGGGGCAGCGGGGCTTCGTTCTTCTCCTTCCCCAGCTCCACCACCAGGTCGCGCGGCGGAGGTCGAGCGAACGTCGTCTCTGCTCGATTCTCAACCCCCTCTTCCTGCTCCTCCAGATGAGGGAGGGTGAGGGAGGAGGAGAAACCTCGATGGCGGCGTTGACGTCTTCGGGCTGAAGGGCAGAGTGTCCGGCGAGGTCGGCAAAGGCGCGTGCGTCCTCCAGGATCTGACTGGAGTAGCGGTAGGCGAACTCCAGCATCTGGTTGATCACCCGCGGCTCGTGCTCCGACACTCCAACGTCCCGCAGTATGCTCGACATCACCAGCGCATCTCGAGGCTGCGCGCTCACACCCGCCATCCTTCGCCTTCTTTTCTCCTTTTCCCATTTCACTTCCTGCCTTCAGCCCCAGATAGAATTGCCTGCTTGGATGGGACCACGCTGGCGCAGGTTAGGCCTTTTAGAATGAGATTACAAGTATTTATTTGGAAAATTGGGAAATGCTGCAGGCACTCTATGGAATGAAACTGTAGCGAGAGGGAATCACTATGTTTTGGGCATCGCACAAAGTGGCTCACGAACACTGCTCTGCATCCACAGGTGGATCAAACAAGAGCTCGCACAAAGGCATAGGAAAGGGGCATAAGCTGAGTAGGATTGGAGTAGGAGATAAGAGAGCGATAAGAAAGGAATGGAAGGATCATCCGTTGACGACGGTCTGAACGAAGTGGGCGATGTTGACGTTGCCCTGCGAATCCTCCTGGCCCTGCAGCAGCTGGTCCACTTCCTCGTCCGTCAGTTTCTCTCCTTCAAATACACCTTCTCTTCTCTCTTGCCTCTCCTCTCAACAATGAAAAGAACAATAAAAGGAATGGCAAAAGGTTTGAACAGCACGTGAAAATAAAAAAGGGTTTCTTAAAATGAAAAATTTGATTCAAATTTAACAGATTTAACAAATTCAAATTCAGTTTTAACAGTGTGAAAATTTGTCAATGATTTAATTTTGGTTTCACATGTCAAAAATAGGGTAAAAACAGTAAAGTTTATTCGGCAAATCAATTTGAGCCGATGAATAAAATATGGGCTCATGATTCGATAGGCTTTCTTGACAAGGACTTTGATGGCAGCCATATATAGAGTAAATGGCCACAGTGGAGCTTGAAAGAGTTAACCGAGTGTGGTGAGGAGATGGCGTAGTTCGGCGACGTTGATCATGCCAGATCCTTCCTTGTCGAAGTGGGAGAGGCCTTCGACGAACTCCTCGCAGGTGTGCGGCTCCTTCTCCTTGTTGATGGTCTGGTAGATGGGCAGGAAATCCTCAAAGGTCAATCGCGTCGCCTCGGCGCCCTCCCGCAGCCAGCCCCCGCAGCACTTCGCGATTTCCGCCTCCGTTGGGTTCTGCAAGGCTATCCCCCTTGGTAGCGGAAGGGAGGCGAGAGGGAGGGGTTGAGAGGTAACCTGTCCAAGGGCACGGAGGACGTCGCCGACCTGAGCGACGGCGATTTTGTTGTCGCCCTTGCTGTCGAAGTAGTTGAAGATCTCGCGCGATTCGGAGAGCTGCTCATCCGACAGCGACCCGCTGCGGCCCATCTCTTCTCGCTTCATCTCTTAGCACCTCAAATGGATGGATGAAGAAAGGGCAGGCGTTCCGGCAAGAAATAGGCTGCGTACGGAGGGGAAAGTCCTTGACCTAAACTGGTGGATGCGGGAAAGACAGTGGACGGGTGGAATGCGATGTCGATGAGGGAGAAAGAGGGGGGATAGGTGGGTAGGGTGTATTTGGGTGTCTATGCGTAGGACTGTGTCTAGGCTGGGACAGAGGCTGGTGGGGGATGAGGCATTGGCGGGAGGGAAACAGAATCCGCCTTTGCCTACCGTATATATCCGTCTTTCAAGTCTTTTCCACCTTGTTAGGACCAAACTTTTGGAGCTAGTTCAAAGTGAAGGCACTGGTTTCTGAAGCAGCTTACGCTTTATTTTGTCAAATTAATCCGGTCATTTGCAATAAATATTTGTAAATTTAAGAGAGCTTTTCTGCCATCCAATTTTGACCCCCCCTTTTATAACCAATTTCAAAGATTTGACCACAAATAATGTCTTTGTTCTTTATGACTATTATCTTCAACCAAACGTTGGCGCGTGGTTTTGAAATAGTGGATTTTTGACTATGTTTTTAAAAACAGGTAAAGCTCTACATTGTTTTTGAGACAAAATTACAAAAAACAAGAGTCAAAAACACTACACCACAAAAACCGCAAGTACAACTTATTACGTTGAAACTGAGGAACTTTATGTCATGTGTATGTGTTGTGGTGCCAACCTCAGTGTCAAGACAGTAGTCGCAAGTACAACTACACAACTTTTAGCCTATGCTAGAAAACAGGGTCAAAATGTGACTGCCAACCGTCAAAGTCTAATTTCTCCCGTGGTATAGTCATTAATGACGAACTTTCTTGGAGATTGTTGTAAAACACCAGATGTTTCAGAATCTGTCTTCTGTTTGATGTGCTCCGACAATAAATTTAGAAAACTTTTAAAAACCTTTTTGACCTAAAACATTTAAGACCTTAAAAATCTAAAAACTATTTTTAACATGGTAAAAAATATTTTTTTTACAAATAAACCAAATTTTGAAAACTCTGCAAAACAGTTTTTTGTAAATAGCTCATCAGGATTTTATCGTAGAGAGTTGGTCAAAAGAAACAAACTATTCTACTCGTCAAGACGGTTCGAATGGTGGTCAAATCATTAAAGTCAGTTGAGAAGAAAACGAGTTCTGGGCGATCAACTTTTTGATCATTTTCCTAAATTCAAAGATAGAATTTTGAGGTTTGCGCTGTCACAGGTAATTAAAAGTCTTAGAATTGTGTCTAGTTTCGAAAAAGAATATAAATAATGGGGTCAAAATTTTTGGGCAAAGGACTTTTGAAACTCAATAACGCTCTCTTAAATGGTGGTCAAATCTTTGACATCAGTTGTATCCGGTACCATCGGCAGGCCAAAAGTGGTATCAGGGCTGATGACCAGAATAGCTCACAAAGGACAATACCGCCCGACCTAGGCATTTACCACCCCACCTAGAACTTTACCGACCTCCCAAAGCTGTCGGTTATTTATACTAGTGTTTTCACGTACATTTTCACAACTTTTTTTGAAATGAATTTCGATTATCGAAAGCAGGTGAAAAAGATGTCAAATGATGCACAATATACAACTAACTAACCAGCAATAAAACTAATATTGGAAAGCGGCTCAAACTTAGCAGTAAATTTATAATTGCAGGCAGTGCGTCAGGAATAAAAGCTTGATCAATGTATATACATTACTCATAATAGCAGCGGTATTCATTCAGCAAAAAGATTGTCTAGTATTTCCGTGCCAATTCCAGTGTCTTTTCGACCTAAACATATTTGATGTGTGTGGAATTGTAGAATACTAGTAAAACCCGGTGCAAGAAAGGGTCAGAAGGTCGTGTCTTGACGAAGACGAAGTTGGAGCCGTGGATCCTCGAATCTTCCTTGTGAAAATTTCGTCCATACCTGGCAAAGCTTTTCGTAGCTTCCTCGGCTGAAAGAGATGATGAGAGACAAATATGGGGAGATAGGATTGGAAGAGAATCGGTCGTAGTCGATGAGGAGATGATGCTTCTCGGATGGAGGCTGGAAGCGGCGCTGGTTGGGACCGCTGATGTGGTAGCGCTCAGAGCGGGCCAGAGGTCCGTAGACGTTGGGCGATGAGTTCGTTCGCGCCACCTTCAATCATCCTCCAGTCCTTCAATGGCTAAGGCTAGAAGAGGAGAACGGGCCTTGTAGTGGAAGGCGGGTGTTTGGGCGACGAGTGGTTTGTTGTTGACGATGGAGAAGTACTCGGAGGTGGTCTTGGGCTGGTAGACGGGGAAGTGTGCGTACTTCCTGTCCTCGATGCCGTAGCGGCCGTAGAGGTGCTCCATCATCTCCAGTGGGCTGTAGAGGTGTTTTCCGTCGCAGTCGAGATCCTCCGCGGCCTCCATCCGCTCCATCTTCAGCAGCAGAGAGGCGGGGATGTCCGGAATGGGATTGCCCGCATTCAGCTCGTTCGCCACCTCCGTAAACTCCGCCAGTCCTCAACCCAGCCCTCATGCACCACCTCCACCAGCCCTCCACACCCCAAACCTCCCGCACTGGTCCTCAGAAAGTCCCCGGGCGTGAAAATGCGGCGGACGAACCTTCAACAGCACTCCACTCAGCCCAGCCTATCTAAAAGGCCTGACAGGAAGCAAGCTTAGAATAAGCATCAGTGGCCGGGCCGGAGCGAATGTCCAGACTCTTCACTCGCTCACTTTTGCCCATCTCTTCGGCCATCCTCTCCACCTCCATCAATTACTCTGTTAGCAGCAAAGCATGATTTGGCCTCGTGAAACCTTCTTTCTCGGAGCAGATGAATGGGCATCGCCTTTGCCCTGGTGCACACGCTCGCCCTCATACTCATCCACGTCATCCTGCTTGCTGCCCATTCTCCTCTCTTCAATGGAAAAAGAGGCTTCGCAGGGACGGAAGATGGGGCAGGTAGAAGGAGGATTGGAAATAGAAGGGCTGGAGGGAGCGGAGGCGAGGCAGCAAAAATGGGGTAGTGTAAAAGCAGCTGCTGTGTGCAGCGCCCTGGTCTGTCGAGGCAGAACTCTCAGCCTTCGAGCGACAGGCAACCTTTCAGCTGCTCTTCCACTAGCCCCCAGAGTCCATTTTTTCCTTCCCCGTCCCTTCCTCTTCTCCAGCCTATTTTGCTCTTATTTCGTTGGCTCCGTTTACTTGCCTGACTTCGCGCTATTCTTCCACTGTTATTCATTATTCTGCATAATTTCTTTTTCGGGGCCAATCGAATATTGAAATCGGCAAGTAATAAAGCACAAGACCCGGCAGACGAACAGTAACCAGCCACGGTTTGCAGCACTAAACGGAGGGGAAATTAATTACAGGAGAAAGATACAACGTTTTAGTTTTAGACACCCGCATGATAGTGATAAAGGCCCGAAGCAAGAGCAATCCGCCAAAATACTTTAAGCGGTCAACTAGAAAAAGGAATAGTCTATAAAACTAATGAACATGAAGCTTTCAGCTAACAGTAAACATTCGACTATGGCTAAACTAGTTATGCAATTAGATTGCACAGTCTTGATATATAAAACTAGATTGTTGCAGTCCATCTGGCCTTCATTAATCCTAAAATAATTCAAAAAATTAAACGTAACAATTTCAATTGTTTTTTCTCAACCTGGCGGGTGGGCTTGCTGGAACCCAGTGAGGCATAATTCTTCTTCCTTCACCGGGTAATATATCCAGCCCACCGGAAAATTGGCTGCAACATATCAATGTCAGCTAAATATGAGAGTGATTATGGTCAAACAATGGAAAGGCCAGCGGAGGTGCAGCAGCTACGGGGGGCGTAAGGGGAAGTTGAGAAGGGCCTGGTCTAAACGGACGGAGCTTCCTGAAGCTCGTCCACGCTCCCACTGCAAGAAGGAGAGTGGAGTGTAGAAGAGGAGGGGTGTAGTAAGTAGTAAGTAGGTAACTGATGAGGGCGAGAAAGTTGAAGGCGAGCGACGCCGGTGGAGTTGATGGAGGCGCTGCGACTGCGGAAGCTCGCATCCGACTCTGACGCCGGGGAGAAGGGCATTTGGATGTGGTCCGCTTAAAAACCATCTCTTCTCAGGAGGCAGGCTTGGATGAAGGAGAAGGGGAAGAAGAGAAGAACCGGCGGACTCCTCCAAACGCTGAAGTAGAATGGCGTTGCGCTGGCGGAGTTCGTAATTGTTGCGCTCTAGTAGCTGAATGTGCTCCAGAGCTTTCTTCAGCACACCCGACTTGCTCATCTCAATACCCCACTCTAACAACTGGCCAAAGGCGAGAAGTGTGAGAAAAAGAAAGAAGGAAACCTTGGCGTTGGGGCCAACGAGGAGTGCCTTGATCTGGAGTATTTTGTCGTTGATGGAGGATCGGTACTTCTTCTCGATGAGGTTGTGGGCAGTGCGGCGTCCTTCGCGCGAGGGTCGGAAACGGGAGGATTTGGCGGAGGAGGAGGCTGAAGGTCCGCTGTCCTCCCCGTCCGTCTCTTCCCCACCCGTCATCGATGATTGAGGCTCTCTTTTGGTCCGCCCACGCCACGAACAGTCGCTTCCACTTCGTCCACGAGTCTTTAACAATCTATTGTTTTGCCTAGGCGCATGAAATTGCAGGCATTGAACAAATCGTTTTATTCAATTTAAAAATTGACTCGGTATCAGGAACTTAGGTATTTGGCCAACAAGTGCTGAAAATTGCTACCTTAGGCTGAGTTCCGTTGCACGGGCTTATTGGACTAGTTTGTGAATCGCTCGTCTGACGACGGCCTGACAAGGGCACATTATTATTGATATGAAATGGATGGAGACATGAAATGGATGCTAATTACTTTATGAAGTATGAGCTCCGAACGGGTTTTAGAAAAAAAGACAGCAATGAAATGTGAAAGAACCAGAATAACGGAGAGGCGGAGGAGTTGGCATGGGCGGGAAGTTGTAACCGTCCAGTTGAGGCACTCCATCTCCCCCATGCTCTCCACCGCCTCCTTGCCCATTCTCCTGAGGCCAAATCCTCATTGTTCATCAGCACAATTTAGACACCTACATTCATAAAACAGTAATTTCAAAATTAATGAATAGTTTAAATGAATAAATATCTGGTACCATCGGCAAGCCACATGTGGCTCTCTTTTCTCTAAAAATTGCAATTGCCTCGAGTAAAAAGTCAAAGAAATACATCTACTACTAGTGGAATCTGCTTCAAAGACAATTGCATTTTGTTTTTGGCGCGCAGTTCAGTGTCTCTTTCCATGCGCGCCAAAAACAAAATGCAGATGACGCAGCAGATTCCACTAGTAGTAGATGTATTTCTTTGACTTTTTACTCGAGGCAATTGCAATTTTTAGAGAAAAGAGAGCCACATTTGGCTTGCCGATGGTACCAGATATTTCTTCCACTTTTAATATAGTATATAATAACTGGTACCATCGGCAAGCCGAAATATAGCTCTTTTCTCCCAAAAAATGGTTGCCCCGAGTAAAAAGCCAAGGAAATTACTCTACTACTAATGGAATCTGCTTGTGAGGCATTTGTATTTTGTTTTCGCGCGCATTTCTAGGTCTCTTTTCATGCGCGCTCAAACAAAATACAGGTGACACAGCAGATTCCATTAGTAGTAGAGTAATTTCCTTGGCTTTTTACTCGGGGCAACCATTTTTTGGGAGAAAAGAGCTATATTTCGGCTTGCCGATGGTACCAGTTATTTCCTCCACTTTAATCATACGAAATTAAGAAACATAATTATTCCTGGTTAGATTCGAATAATCAAGTCAAGATCAATTTAAAAAATTCAGATGTCATGTCATTATTTCTCAGAGTTATCGATTTTTTAATACTAGCAATAAGAATCAAAGAGCAAAAAACAATTGCTGGTGTAAGGATTCGAACCTGCTTGACTCACCGAGAAGGCCAGTCGCTTGCACCACTACACCATTTGAGTATGGATTGCTTGACTGTGAATAGACAATATGAATTAAGCCAAAGAGGCAAGGACGTGGCTTTGGGGGTTGCAATGAATACCTACACCCATACATGGAGGAGATGCGAAGGGAAGGGAAGGGAAGGGGAGGGAAGGGAAGGGGAGTGAAGGGAAGGGAAGGAGTTCGTGCGGCACTTTTGTTTCTCAATTTTATCCCTCATTTTCACACTTTTGTGCCCTATTTCGCGAGTGCCCCCCACAATTCGATGTTGCTTTTTCCAATGCGAAAAAAACCAGAACGATTGGCACAATATGTGATGAGAAAAAGGCTTATCAGTTTAAAGATCTGGCAATAACCCCCAAAACATACACCTGGGTCGAAAAGAGGGGCTGGGCGCTGACGGTCGCTCTGCTCCCTCGCGCCAGCCCAATGCATAAATACAAATTGTATATTGAAATTATTTGAATTTAATTGAATTGATTAGCAATAAGCAAATTAATAATTGAATTATGGTTTAAAATAAAAAAATAAAAAGTTTGCTAAAAAAGAATTTATGAGGAAAAAAATAATTTTTGCTTGCCGATGGTACCACATGTTTTATCCAATATGGAATATAAAAAGCAAAAAGTGTTGCATAGAATTAGGTTCGAACCGAGGCCTCACTTGTCCAAGTCAGAAGAACAAGCCACTTGACCACTCAGCCCCATGTATCACTGTACATAATTAATCTATACTAATTACATGTAATTACCATTGTACCTTGCCGATTGATTCCTTTAGTACAGGCCAATTAAATACCTACTATCGTCCATTGAATAGTTGCGGAGAAGAAGGAGGAGGAGGAGGAGGAGTTCGGACAAATGGTTTTGAAAGATTTTTTAATGATTGCTGCAACTTTTTGGCGATTTCTCGCGAGTTTTGGTCAATTGGATGATGCTCTTTCCAATGCAAAAAGAATAATATCGATTGGATTCTTCTGTGAGGAGCAGGACCCTTATCAATTTTAAGATCTAGCAATAACCCCAAAAACGTACACCTGGATCGAAAAGAGGGGCTGGGCGCTGACACTTCGCTAAAGCTCCGTTCGCGCCAGCCCAATAAATGATAGAGTAAGTGCCCATATGGAAGGTGGGAAGAAGATATGTTTGAACGAGGAGATTGGAGGTGTGATTGGCGGGAGGTGGGAATGGGGAGGGCGATTCACGCTTCAGCATCCGCTCGATGCTGTGTATGTCCAAACGTAGGCGCTCCGACTCCGTCAAGTCCCCATACAGCGTTTCCTCTACCGGCAGTGATCCTTCTTTCCCTCTGTAAATCTTTACTGCCTTTCTTTTTGCCACTCCAATCAATCAGGTCTGATATTATGGAAAGAAACATTTTTGCAGCATTCTGGCGGAATGAAATGTTGGCTGGGTGAAGTGAAGGATAACAAGTTGCTGGCGATTTCGGAGCGAATGATTTCCTGAACATCGTTGAGGCTGTCATTATCGGTGATGTCGAGGGACCAGAAGGGGTCCTTCACGGGTTCCTCCGTCATGCTCTCCTCCAATCGCATCTTCTCCCTCATTCCCACCGCCTTCTAGCAACGTCACAATGCTATAAGCTTGTTTTCAACTTATTCCGCATCTGTCAACAAGCGGTTATCGCCCTATGATCCAGATAAGAGTACGCGTTAGCGTTTCCATCTACCTAGTGTCAACATTCGCAATTTCTTATGTCAATTGGCAATATGCCCAGGCAAAATGAGACTTTAACCATTGTCTAAATCAAATAAAAACAAAAAGAAACTAAATTATGTAACTTAGTTTATTTTAAATTGCTTTGAAATTCAAATTGAAACTCAATACCAGAAAAACTGTATGATGTCCGTTACCTGGATATATTGTTGGGTGCGGGACATGAACTTAGAAGAGTTGTTGCAAAGTAGGCCTCAGTAGAGCACTGGTAGAAGGGCAGGAAAGAATGGGAGTGATTGGTAGTGGAGGGCGAGCTGTTATTGAGAAGCAAGGGTTGTTTTCAAAGTCACGTGATAGTGGCGTGAGAGGGGAGACACAGGCAGCGGGGGACTTGTTTTCGTTCCCAGCTGACGGGGAGCCAATCCAGGCTGGGGAGCCGTCTGGGCTGCGCGCTCTCCCCTCTTCTACTTCCCCCCTCTACTTTCCTCCACCCCTCCAGCCAACCCCCTCGCTTCCACCGCTGCAGCCCTTCGCTGCTCGCGCGCATTTTTCCTCTCCCTTATCCCCACCCGCCTTTACCAGCCTTTTCTCAACCACCGTCAGAGAGAATTTACTCATAAAGATTGTATGCAAAAGAAAATCCACAAAATGAAAGAGGATCAGCTATGAAAAACCCCAAGTTTGACTTAGCCGGTAAATAATTGCACTTTTCTAAGTTTGGTGCTGCAACGGACAATTGAAATTTTTAATCTGTCAAGTGACTCATGAATCTGGAATGGAGCGGTTTCTAAAATTAGCTGCAAAGTCACAGCAAGATCTTGGACAAATGGCCTCGAGGCCGGGGCCGATCTCTTCCTTCCAACAGCCTCCACCACTCGTCAGCCGTCCACACAGATCAGCCCATTCTAAAGAATTTTATCCCATCAAAATGATTGTCTGAGTCGGGTCGCTCTTTCGATGGTCTCTCATTTGTGAAAATTTAATTTCCTTGCCTGAGAAATTTCACCATTTTTTTCTGGCAGACACGAAATGATTGGTCATAGAAAAGAGAGAAAGAATGATAATTCTAACGAGGATGGTCGCTCAGAGCTTGACAACAGATGGGAAGCCCGCTCTCCGCTACACGTTCATGGTACTCCCCATTCCAAAAGTTTTGCCCCACGTATGTCGTAGCCCTCCAACAAAACTTATTCTGCCTTCAGGCTGAGCTTTAGTATCGGGTGTAGGCGGACACAAATGTGACGGATCCGTGATCCCGCTCCGCATCCCAGTACAGCAGAGTAGAGTTTTTCTTTCCTTCCTCCATGTGGGTGGCGGCTAAAAATGGGGCAATCAGCGAACTCAGGAACTCAACTCAAGGCAGGAGGCTGGGACCATTGGAAAGGGAGTGGAAGCAAGCAGGGACATTGCGGTAAGTATCCAGGGGCAGAGGCTGCTGGAAGAAGCCGACAGAACCGTGCCCACTTTCCGTCCACACCAGAAAGCCATTGAAGCCTCGCGCACTCTCATACGGCTTCCCCAATTCAACTAAAAGGCTACCAAATCAATAGTTCTTACCTGTCAACACATAGATAGAATGTCCCAACTGGTCAGCGTTTTCCCGGGCTCATAGCAAGGCTGGGAAAATCGTAGGATGTGCTCGGGTTTAACAAGTGAAGGGCGACCGTGTGGTGGTCTTTGGACACAGTAGGGAGCTCCGTCGTCTTTCGCCTGACTAGGAGAAAAAAGGTGATAGAGTGGGAGAAGGAAGAGAAACATGTTGGCAGCCAGTGATGTTGACACCCTCCTCACACTGCGTTGGCAAAGCGGAAGTCTTCTCTTCCCCCAAGCACCCTTAATTAGCCCTTATTTGTGAGCGCCATTGCGCCTGTAAATAAACATGTTTCCACTGCTAATATTACTGCTATTATGAATCAGTTATTTCTCTGCGCTTATTCTTACTTTTTAACGTTTGCACCTGAAATAGCTTAGGCTTCAATTCAAGGTGATGAAATTGATTTGGTGTATTAAGAAAAGCTTGGGCCATAAGGTGATAAAATTAAATTTGCAGCTCTTATCATGAAATTGTGTTTAACAAAGGTGCAACCTAAGCAACAGTACAAAGATAGCCTAGAAAATTTGGCCGCAATAGAGTGATGGTGCAGATAAAGCTTTAAATGCAAGCCATAAAAACAAAAAACATAAAAAAGCAATAAACAACAACTAAAATTAATTTTTTTATGAATAATAAAAGTTATACTTTAAAACCTGTTATGGATTGTTATTTCTTATCAACTTGGATATTCTGCCAAATCTTCTTTGTTTGCTTCCCATATGTGTTCTTGCAATGAAATTTTTTGGACCAACATAATCTCAGGTTCCCGATCTATCAATCTCCGATTCAATGTTTTCTCTCAGCTTATTTTTAAAAGTTTTTAATGCTTGCCCTTAAAGTAGCTTGGGCTGTAAGGCAATGAAATTAAATTTCCAACTCTTTTTTAAATGTTATTTTCATGATTTTCACTAAAATGTTATTGTAATTAGTAATTGTGCCACCTTAGCATCAGAGCTAAAAGAGCCCAGAAAATTAACATTTTTTCATGTAGAAGGTATGCTAGTTGTAATAATAGAATTAGGAATAATAGAAAAACCCTAATAATAGAAAAAACTAATTTTTAACCCTAATACACACTGATGATAGAAAATTTTGTACAAAATAAACATCACTCATTCTATTCATTCCTGCCATGAATAAAGTAATTTATGGTGCAGAACATTTTCTGGACTCTTTTAGCTCTGTTGCCCATCCATCGAATTCCCCCCATCGA
The DNA here is from genome assembly GCA_030248095.1 of Ptycholaimellus sp. GST1_10. Classification (NCBI taxonomy): domain Eukaryota; kingdom Metazoa; phylum Nematoda; class Chromadorea; order Chromadorida; family Chromadoridae; genus Ptycholaimellus; species Ptycholaimellus sp. GST1_10. Next base: position 70,358 of record JASANA010001347.1, on the reverse strand, counting down.
AGTCCCCCCATGCAGGGTGACCCCCCCCAAGTGGCTGACTGCCCCCATGAAATTACCCCCCCCCCCCATGAACGTCTCCCCAGGATATGACCAACTATTTTAGGCTTAGGCTCAGCATAGTAGTGGTGGTTATTTACTATGTAGTCCCCAAGGAACAAATTTCCCTTATTTGTCCTACAACTAGTTTTGCCCAAACTTTTTGTTGGTGTAATTGTTTGGGGCGGAAACTTTCATGGGGGAACTTGCTTGGGGCGGAAACTTTCATGGGGGAACTCTCATGGGGGAAACTAGGTGTAAGCCGGCACGTTTGCTGAATACAATAACATTATAAGATTTGAAAAATAAGTTTCATTGCCTTACAGCCCAAGCTGTTTTTACAGATTTATTAAATCAAATTTGATCATCATGATGCCCAAGCTATTTCGAAGGCAAGCATTAAAACATTAAAAAATTAAGAGAAAACACTGAATCAGAGATTCACAATTTAAGCAATTTCGTCTAATTTGTACAGTCAAAGGATTTGTGTCAGATGAGACACATTTTTTTTCTAAAATATCCGGTAATTTTACCTCGGTGCACCAATCTATTACATTAAAAACAATTATAAATTTTTTTAACTTTCGAACACTGAAAAATGATTTTTTGCGAACAACTTAGCGGGAAATGATCATAGAGAGATGACTAAAAAAATATTCTTCTTGATGAGACGGTTCGATTGGTGGTCAAATCATTAAAATCCGTTGAGCAGATCCAGAGTTATGATAGTTAAAAATTGGCCGTTTTTTAAGCAAAAAAATTGAGTTTTGAGTTTTGACCGCTCATACTCTACGCTTCATAAACACGTCTACTTTTCTTTTAGATAAATAATTTCGCCGTGAAAACATGACCGTAGAAAAGGATGTAGTTGGGCTGCGAATTGACAGCTGCGAAACTTTCATTGCTTACTCTAAGGAAGTTTTTTCTTTGCCAGTGGCTTTTTATTAGATAACAAGTTTTTCTTTTGGTATGCCTCTTCGTCGAAAGCATTAAGCGGAAAGGACGTTTCCAAGGCGGCTTTTATCAAACGTTTCACACTACCCGACGCATTTATCGCATTTATCCATATTTTGGAAAAATCTTCCGCCAATAGTTTTAAAATTAGTTTCTCAACTTGTGGTATTTGCATAATACCGAACATTATTAGGGATTCAGTTACGCCTCAAAGTTTGATGCGTAATTTTGAAACGTTTATAAATTTACATGCTGCTTTAGCGGTCATTTAGGTCTAAATTGTACAGCTTCAAATTCTGACTTAAATTCCTTTAAGTGGGATGCAGCAAGGGTGATGAAAAGGTTTTTCAGGAACGTAGAAAAGGACAGCAAGGGTCTTAGGGGAATTTTGATGACCCTGTCTCATTGGACTCCATTCTGGCTACCTTTATTTTCTCCCATCTATTCCGTTACTGTCGTATCATGGCTAGCGGTTTTAATAGTAGCCATTCTTGTCGCTTATCACCTTACTGTCAAAATTAGAGCCCTGCGCATCTCTACTTTTGTTCTTCAGATGAACTAATCATAAATTTCAGCCCGAGGCAATTTCCAAATGACAAGCTTCAAGCCTTATTCCTAATAATTCCTAATAAGCAAGGGCGAGGACTAAAGACGCGGGGAGTTAGAAAGAAAGGAGAAGGTGAAGTTAGAGAAGCAATGAGAAGACGGAGTAGACGGGTGAGTTTGGGGGGCGGGGTGTTGTACAGCTTCTGTGAGGAGACGACAGTGCACGGGCTCAACTACGTGGGGCGCCAGAAGTCCCGCACCGCCCAGGTTTCCTGGGTCTGTGCCTTCGTCGTCTGTCTCCTAGCCGGCGTCATCTGCTTCGTCGGTCCTCCCTTCACCTCCTCATCATCCTCCCTCCACCGCCATCGACTCTGCCTCCCTTCTTCTAGACACGGTGAAGAAGTACGAGTCGAAGCCGATGGCCATCGACCAGCAGATCCGGCTGGAGACTGGCCTGCCGTATCCGGAGTTGACGCTGTGTACGCGAAATCGCTTCCTTCGCTCCTCCGCTCGCGCCCTCAACCTCTCCGACCAGTTGCTCGCCGTCCTCGACCGCGCCTACTTCTACCGCCCCCAACCACCTCCTGTCAAAGCTGCCTTTCAAAGCGTTCACCAGGAATACCTCCGTCCACCTCCCCCTATCCATCCCATCCTCTGTCCACTCCTACTATTCTCATTCAGGCGTCATGGGCGAGAATAACTTCTCGCATTTCGGGGAGTTGGCACTGGCACTGATGCCGACCTGCTCTTCGGTCATCAAGAACTGCTACTCCATGGGCACCTATCAGGCCCCTGGCAGGCCTCCAACTCCCGTCGTACACTTCAGACGCAACTGCTGCCAGGTACTAGTCCTAGTCTTTCTCTGCTCTACCTGCTTCCTACCTCCTCATCAGATGGTCACTTCCTACCTCATCAATGACGGCACCTGCTTCCAGTTCAAAGGACTCCGCACACCTACTACGCACCAGGGGGATACGCTTCGGTTACTATCCCATCAGCAAACTCCCCTTCACTCTGCCTGCGCATGTAGGCTGGAAGTGGCATTTCATGATGTCCAAGACTACTTCCTCTCAGACCTCCAGTTCGAAGAATACTCCTCCTACACTCTAGACAATTCAGTAAGGAACTCCTGCTGAGCATTATTACTGCGATGTAAATGGCGTTGTAATAGGATGTCCTGGTCACCTACTTGGAGCCTGGCCGCCAGTACGACATCAGCTACAAAATGAAGTCTGTCTTTCAAGCGAAATGAAAGGGAATGAGCAATGCAAAGGCCTTAGAACAACGGAGTATCTACATGTGCCAGAGATTTTCCCCTGCGATGCGAATGCCAACTACGACGTGGTGGAGTGTCGGCTGCAGTGCAGCATTGCCAACATCGATGCGGACTGTGGCTGCCAACCTGCCATCGAGGCAGTGCGCAAGCTGCCCTGGAGCAGAGATGGCTTCCGTCTCTCAAACTCCAGTCCACCCATCTGCAGTCCTTGGCAGCTGGAAGACTGCATACAGGCTCGACGCCGCCTCAACCAAAGCTTCATCAACCTCAGCTTCCGGTTTCTTTTTACTTTTATTTCCTTTCTCGTGGTGACTTCATGGTTCATGCCCATCCATAATTGAAGCTTTGCATGATATGCTTTGCAGGAACTGCAAAGGGTTGTGCCAAGAGCCGTGCGTGACGAACACGTACGACTTCCGCACCGTTTCCACGCCCTTCGACGCAGCCATCGTGAAGGCCAAATGGGGCTACCGCAGAGAGTCTCACACCCCGCCCTAATCAACTCATCCACGCCGGATGCGATAGGAGGAGAATTGGCAGAGAGCAGGTGCGACAGCGAATGAAGCGAGCCAGCATCAGCGTGAGCTTCTCCACCGAAGCTGATCACTTCATGTACATCCGCCAGTACCGAACCATGAACTTCCTCTCCCTCTTCTCCTACCTGGGCGGACAGCTGGGCTTCTTCCTCGGCTGCAGGTTCCATCCATGCAGTGGGTGGGGTTGAACAGGGGCTGAGGGGGTGCTGGTTGAAGTCTGCTGTCGGTGGTGCATTTGGTGGCCTTCATGGTGAAGGCGATGAGCTGGTGCTGGGGAGCTCGTTTGGAGGATCGAGCCTCGCAGCGAGGAAGGAAGGGCTCAAGGCGCTCAGTGAAAAATCACAAATCCCTCAACGGCTATCAGACGCCGGCGGAAGCGAAGCAGAGCGCCATTTTCGCCTCCTTTGATCCAGAAGGCGTGGGGCGGAAACTCAGCGCCTCGCCCTCTCTACGCCCTCCACCCTTTCATCGTCCCCAACCTCATCTCACTCCTTAGTCTCCCTCTCCCGCCTTTTGACATCTCCTTTTTGTTGCCTCTTTTTCAAAACGATTGGTTGGATAAATGAGTTGTACAGAATGCTTTGTGGTAAGTTGAAATTAAACCGGCGCCAAGACCAAGTCTGGAGAGGCATGGAAAGTACGGTATGCAGCGAAAGCAAACTGGAGAAGAGGGTGTCTGGAGGGTGTGGGGTCATAGAGGAGAGGAAGGCGGAGGAAGAGGAAAGGAGGGAAAAGGCGGGCCAAAATCGCGGACTCAAAGCGGCGTAAAATGGAGATGGAGGTGGACGCGACGCAGCCGGAGTCCGCTGAGCATGCGCCTGCCAAGGAGGCGAAGGAAAAGAAACGCTTCGAAGTCAAGAAGGTCAGCCAAGCCTCTCTTCCAGCCCATCCTACTAGCTCAGGGAGAATGTTGAAGTGGAACGCGGTGGCGCTTTGGGCCTGGGACATCGTGGTGGACAATTGCGCCATCTGTCGCAACCACATCATGGACCTCTGCATCGAGTGCCAGGCGAACCAGGCGAGCGTGACGTCGGAGGAGTGCACGGTGGCCTGGGGCGTCTGCAACCACGCCTTCCACTTCCACTGCATCTCACGCTGGCTCAAGACCCGCCAGGTCTGCCCACTCGACAATCGCGAGTGGGAGTTCCAGAAGTAAGCACCCCCTTCTTCATGCAACAAGGGCAGGAGCGGCCGAGGAGGGGAATGCTACCACATCATGGACCTCTGCATCGAGTGCCAGGCGAACCAGGCGAGCGTGACGTCGGAGGAGTGCACGGTGGCCTGGGGCGTCTGCAACCACGCCTTCCACTTCCACTGCATCTCACGCTGGCTCAAGACCCGCCAGGTCTGCCCACTCGACAATCGCGAGTGGGAGTTCCAGAAGTAAGCACCCCCTTCTTCATGCTACAAGGAGAGGAGCGGCCGAGGAGGGGAATGCTACCACATCATGGACCTCTGCATCGAGTGCCAGGCGAACCAGGCGAGCGTGACGTCGGAGGAGTGCACGGTGGCCTGGGGCGTCTGCAACCACGCCTTCCACTTCCACTGCATCTCACGCTGGCTCAAGACCCGCCAGGTCTGCCCACTCGACAATCGCGAGTGGGAGTTCCAGAAGTAAGCACCCCCTTCTTCATGCTACAAGGAGAGGAGCGGCCGAGGAGGGGAATGCTACCACATCATGGACCTCTGCATCGAGTGCCAGGCGAACCAGGCGAGCGTGACGTCGGAGGAGTGCACGGTGGCCTGGGGCGTCTGCAACCACGCCTTCCACTTCCACTGCATCTCACGCTGGCTCAAGACCCGCCAGGTCTGCCCACTCGACAATCGCGAGTGGGAGTTCCAGAAGTAAGCACCCCCTTCTTCATGCTACAAGGGCAGGAGCGGCCGAGGAGGGGAATGCTACCACATCATGGACCTCTGCATCGAGTGCCAGGCGAACCAGGCGAGCGTGACGTCGGAGGAGTGCACGGTGGCCTGGGGCGTCTGCAACCACGCCTTCCACTTCCACTGCATCTCACGCTGGCTCAAGACCCGCCAGGTCTGCCCACTCGACAATCGCGAGTGGGAGTTCCAGAAGTAAGCACCCCCTTCTTCATGCTACAAGGGCAGGAGCGGCCGAGGAGGGGAATGCTACCACATCATGGACCTCTGCATCGAGTGCCAGGCGAACCAGGCGAGCGTGACGCAGTCATCGTGCCCATCTTCCTTCTGATGTAGTAGGGGGGTGCTAGTAGGAGTAGAGGCTGGTAGTTTGTTGGAGCAGTGAAGAGCGCTACTACTCCAGTACGCACGTGTGTGTGTTGTTGCTGATGCTGGAGACTCGTCCATAACCATGAGCTAAGGCAGTGAGGCCAGCCGTAGTAGTCGGGCAGTGGCTGCAGGGCTGCGCTGAGTTTGGATGGGGTCGTGCAGAGTCCAGTTAGTGGTGGCCAAGAGGTAGTGAGGAGGCCTGGTGGTGGGGATGTAGCAAGGCCCAGCCTTGGGGGGTGTGGCAGGGTCAGTTGGTGAGGCTGCACCATAGCCATGAGGCTGCTTGGAGAAACATTGTGCCGCAGTTGCCAGGTGGTGCAGAGGCCAGATGGTAAGGCGGTGCCTCCAAGTTGAGGCTGTACTGAGACCACGAGGTCTGGCAGCGGAGCTGTTCAATGGTCATGAGGCCGTACGGTGGCGCAGAGGGCCAGGTGGTAAGGATGCAGCGAGTCAGGCTGTGAGGCTGTGCCAGTGCAGTGAGACTATGCCAGGTGGCGGGGGCTGTATAGTGGTCGTGAAGCAGCATGAGGCCCAGGCGGCAAGGCTACGCGGCGGTCACAAAGCTGTGTGGAGGCCAAGAGTCGTAGGCCAAAGGCGTCTAGGGCGATGGAGGTGTGCAGTAGCTCGCAAGGCCAGCACCAGTAGGCTTGAAGCTTCTGAAGCCGACAGATGGATAGAAGGCTAGTTGCCTTGTACAGGCCAGCAGCAGTAGGCTGAAGGTTTCTGAAGGCTGCAAGGCATTCGGAAGCTGGTGGATCCAGTTACTGCGGGCCAGTGGCTGGATGCCAGTTGCCGTAGCAGTTGTGGGAAACTTCTGATGAATCTGCGTTGGCCAGCAGAAGGCTCTGTAGGTCACAGCGATGCCTGAGGCTCCTGAGATGCCTGTGTCGGAGATTGGGAAGGTTTTGATGGCCAGTGAGGGTGGCCAGGAGACCATGGCAATCTCCGACAGCATACAGGGTCCTTGACATCTGGTGGCAGTGGGCGTGGGGGTCTTAGGCAGCCTCCTGCAGTGAGAATCCCTAGCAGCCTCCAATATCATGCTGAGGGCCTGAGCAGTCGGACAGGGGCGGAAGGTCTTGTTAGCTAATGGCAGCAGCCAGGAGGCCTCGATAGTCTCCTGTTGTGATTGGTAGCCTTGACCATCTCCAACTGCGGGTTGGATCCCCTTGACAGCAATGAGGTCTTGACTGTCTACAGCTTGCGTTGAAAGGCCCGGACTATTGGCAGCATCGGCAATAAGCCTAGGGAACTTCCGGCTGTAGTAGTAAGTCTTACTGTCTCCAGTATCAAGCTGATTGTCCAGGTTTCAGCCATAGTAGACAGGAGACCTTGGTCACCAGTGGCGGCCGGTTCTGAGTAGCTGGCAGTAGCGGGCAGGAAACCCGTCAGTTCCCAGTAGCATGCTGAGGGGCTAAGGATCCGGTTGTGACTGACTGGATTTCTGGCAGTCTCCTGTGGACGGTAAGTTGTCCTGTGCTTGCCTAGCAGGCGGGGGTGCCGTTGACTAGCACTGGCATCCCTCTGGCTCTACGTTGAAGATGACTACTGTTGTCGTCAAGCGGTAGTCATCTTGCGTTGCTGTCATCTGTCGCATTGTCCAGAGTGTTGGTCAAGGCTAGACCGGTAGAAGGAGCTCTGTCTGGACCGACTGTGACAGGTGTAGTGGTGAGTGTGGGGGAGGAGAGTGTAGCAGGGGCTATGACTGTGTTTCCTGCCAACGAAGGCGCTGGCCATCTGTCTGCATGTCTACAGGCAGTAGCCCAGTCTGGCTTCCTGTTTCCCCGTGTCAGGTGCTCTTCCCTTTCCCGTGGTGGTGTTCGTGTTGGGTGTGTCATCGGGTCGTCGGGTCGTTGGGTACTCTTCCCTCCCGGCGGCCGAGGAGAGTGAGTGTGGGGCGTGTGGTGCTAGGGATGCATAGTTTGGCATGCTGATGGGTGGCCAAATGATGCTACAATTCCCTGGCGGCCTTGGCTAAGATGGCGTGGTGAGGAAGTCTTAGCTTGGTTCCAGGATGGATCGAAAGATGGCAGCCTGCACTGATGCTGCCGCCTTGTCACTTCAACTGACGATGAACTGGGCGGCGAAGAGATGGAGGAGGGAGGCTCCGAATTGCCGCAGGTGTAGAGCATGCGGCTCAGCAGCAGCTTGTCCCCAGGTTCTGCCGTCGTCGAAGTCTATGAAATGAAGAGAGAGGTGGATGCGTGCCATCCACAATGCCATCTGGTGGCGCGCAGTTCATGGTCATCCAGGCGGAAGAGGTCGGCGAAGCCGTCCAGGTTCCCGCGGGTCTGGTCCAATGCGGGCACCATGCTCAGAGAATGCATGAGGCAGCCCAAAAGTTGGCTAGAGCCTGGGTGGGAACATGGCGTCCTTAAAGGAGCTGAGCTTCCGTATGCTGGGTTTGGTCTTGAACTGGCGGTCGTGGAAGCCAATGGCGAAGCTGGACTTGGACTGCTTCATGCCGCTGCCCATCTCCGACAGGAAGCAGAAACTGCAGTGTTGCAGAGCGGAGTCCTGGTAGCCATTGCTCCGTGGTTCTGGGCAGGTGTTACAGGGCAGTGGATGTGTAAGACGCTGTACTCGCCGTAGGATGCATTGGCAGCCTTGCTATTGACGGTGAGCAAGAGACGACCGTGTCTCACAGCTGTCTACATCCAAACCTCCTATTTGCCATCGCTGAGTAGTAGTTGCAGACGACGAAGTCTGCTGGCCTCTTGGAGAGTTGAGTAAGCTCTCCTAGTCTTCGATGTCTGGTTTGGACCAGTGGCCTTCGATCGATTGTATGACTGACGACTGGACTGAAGATCACGACTCCAGTCATCCCTCTAGTCCTTCAGGTCCACTCAGACTCGAAGCCTCGATGGGTGGACTAGCGAGTAGCGTTCGTAGATCGTGAAGGCTGAAGATGGAGCTCGCATTGCTACTCCCAAATGTTCTCTGGGATTGCTAGATCCCGTCTGGATCCACTTCTCCTGGCTTGTGTCTCAGGCTGTTAGGATGCGTCGCTTTCTTGAGCAAGTCTTTCGATCCCTTCTTCCCCGTGATGCGTCATTGAGTTGCTCCTGTTGAGCTGTCTTCTCCTTCTGCTCTGTGGTTGCTCTCTGACGACTGACTCTCACAGGAAGGGAGGCAGACAGGGAAGTCAGTAAAGCACGCATCTCTGCAGCGGCGACAATGAAGGTGGGGAGAGGGCTATGATGAGGGCTCGGAGAGGTTGTTGAAGAAGTCCAGCGTGGGCTTCTTCATCACCACTGGCAACAAACGGCGCTTCTTGCTTGCATCCACCATCCGTTGCTCTCATCCCTCCTTGTGTTGGTTCTCCACGTGACTCGCGGTGGAGGCGAGCATGAGCGTGAGCGTGAGCATGAGCGTGAGCGTGAGTGTGAGCGTGAGCGTGAGCGGGAGCGTGAGTGGGAGCATGAGCGGGAGCGTGAGCGGGAGCATGAGCGGGAGCGCATTGATGATGAAGATGCTCCCAGAGCATCCTGTCGCCATGGCCGCTCAGAACTCCCTCCATTCGCCATGGCCTGGTCGACCTCGGGCAGCCCGTCGACGGCGGCGGACATGGCCTGGATGAACTTGGAGGTCTCTTGCAGACCGGACTGCATCTGGCACATCCGGCGGAGCCCGTCGAAGGCGGCGTAGAGGCTCTCGGCCTTCTTCCGGCTGATGACGAAGCCGTCTCCCTTGATCTTGTTCAGCTGTTGTTGGAGGGTCCGCTTTTCGCACTCGAGCTTGTCCCATGCCGTCTGAGCTTGGCTCCGCTCCTGGATAGCCTGCTCCTTCTCGGATTTGGCGGCAGCGCGCTGTTTCCATGCTTCCTCGCGGTCCTTCTCCAGCGCCGTCACCTTCGCCTCCAACCCCAAGCACTGTCTTTCAAAGGAAAGTGCTTTCTGCGCTTGGAGTGATTTGAGGCTGGATCCGATGATGGCGCCTTTCTGTTGCTGAACTTGTCGCTCCAGCTTCTGTATGTGGTCGTCCCTCCAGTGGAGTCGCTGGAGGAGATCAGCGCAGCTTCGCTCCAGCTTGTCAATCAACCTGGAGCCGGTGTTCAGGTAGGCTTGTGAGCTCCGGTAGCCCGGTTCCGCCTCTCTCCTCCTCCTCTCGAGACTCCCTGGGGCTGGAGCTTCTGGGAAAGGAAGCGGTGTAAGGGCGACCATGGGTGCGGCCGGAGCGGGAGGTGATGATGCTAGGGCAGTTCCTCTCCTCCTCCCCTTGAGTTCCTCTGACGATGTAGCTTCCTGGAGGGGAGGCGGAGCGAAAGTGACCCTGGCCGCAACTGGAGCTGAAGACAGTGATGCCAGAGCCGTCCCTCTCCTCCTCTTCTCTAGGCTCGCTGACGGCGGAGCTTCCTGAGGAGGGAGCGGGGCGAAGGTGACCCTGGCAGCAGTCGGGGTTGAAGGCGGTGATGTCGGGGTCATTCCTCTTCCCCTCTCCTCTAGGCTCGCTAACGGCGGAGCTTCCTGAAGAGGGAGTGGAGCAAATGTGACCCTGGCAGTGGTTGGGGTTGGAGACGAGGCCGGGGAAGAGTTCTCCGTCTGCGCAGGAGACGAAAGAATTGGCGATGGATTGGCCAAAGCCGTGCTGTTGTAGCAGCTAGCTGCCGTTTCCATTGAGGATGGGGCTCCTGGGGCTCCCTTGGGCAGCAGGTAGGCTGGTGATAGAGGGATGAGTGTGGAAAGGACCTGAAGCTCTGTCTCCACCTTTGTCGGTGAAGAAGAGTCGGCCTCTCGTCTTGGCGACCGTCGGCGGCTGCTGGAAGATCGCCGGTCGCATTTAGGAGACTTCTGGCTCCTGTCCTTGGGCTCCTCGCTTCCTTGTAGGAAGGCTAGGAGGTCCTTCTCCCCTGAGAAGATGTAGGCAGGCTCCTGGCTGTCCGAGTTCGGCAGCTTGTCCGAGAAGCGTGTTCGCTTCCTCACCGGCTCCGACTCAGAGCTGGCTTCTTCTTCTGGTTCTTCATCGCCCACCTCCTCTCCTTCCTCTCCCTCCTCCTCTTGGTGCGACGTGGCGTCTATTTCATCTCCCTGGGAAGAGTGTGGGTTGAGGGAAGGGAGTGGAGGGGCATGGGAGCTAGCGACTGTCGGGTGTAGGACGTGGTTGGCGGACATATTTCTCGGAGAGAAATGTGTCAGGGGCCGATGAAGAGGGCTGGAGGCCATTGACGATGGGCTGCTAGGGCTTGAGGGTCGACGGCAACAGCAGCAGAAAGCCACTGAGAGACTGGAGCTGGGGCTACGCACTCGTCTCCTTAAGAGTCGGCGGCGACAGCAGCAGTTGAGGCTCAGAGTTTGGCTCAGACGGGCCTCTGAGGGTGAGTGGGAAGTGAGGGTCTCTGATGGGGGGACTTGGCCAAGAGACTGGCTGTGGCTGGAGGAGTAGCTGGATGGGGCTGGGTACCTCCGATCCTCCCCCCGCAGCGGGGGTGGGGCCATAGTGGCTCGAAGGTGGTGATGGTGTGGAGGAGCGGGGGAGCAGTTTCCAGGCTCCTGTGTGTGGAGGCCAAGCAGGCTTGGCAGAGGCCTGTCTCTCTGGAGGGCTGGCGGAAAAACTTCGGCATCGTTTATCACCATTAGGTGTTGAAAGGAGCTCCCTGTGTGCGCTCAGCCAGTGCGTGTAGAGGAAGGGTGTGTAAAGTTGATGGAGGGGGCCATTAGGAAGAGAAAGGGGGATCGTTAACGATCCTAGCTCTGAGGCGGTGGGGCGATTAGAGCTGACAAATGAGCGTCCGTGCGGAGGCTGCTTTTTGTGAGAGGCGCAAAAAGGGGGGCGGGGGGTGGTGGCAGGCGGAGTCATCTGTCGTCCACACTGGCTCTTCCTTGGAAGCTGCTTTTTCTGGGGGAGGGCGTAGGGAGTAGGGTGTGGTTGTAAGGAGGGTCATTAATCTCCAGTTGTTTGCGCTCTCTGGGGGCCGCTTTTTCAGAGCTTGCGCCAAAAAATGTAGGCCCGCAGAGGGGAGAGTAGAGGTGGGCAATTAGTCCGCCCTCTTTTTCCTGCCGCCCTGCTTGCATAGGCTGGGGGAGGGGCAGGTTCTTGCAGGGGGGTGTTTTGCAGGGGAGTGTGTGTGTGGCGCTGAAGAGTGGAGTGTACAGCGGAGGGGGCGCAGGTGGAGGGGCTGTTTTTGCTGGTGTTGAATAGTGGGTGGAGGGCTTGCGTAGGCGGTAAATTGGCGCAGGAATGTTTTAGCCAAGCTTTGCCAGCTGAAGTCCGCCGCCATGAACTTTCGAACCGTTGAAACAGTCGCAGCAAACAATAGCATTCCACGGAGCTATCTATGAGTTGATGCCAGAAGTAGTCATTGTCGGTTTTCATAGCAGACGATTAGTAGTCCGCTTGTCCAATCAGCCACGAGCTTGGCTGCAAAGCGGACTCTTAGTAGTCCGCACTGCTCAAATCAGCCAGTTGTTCGGCTGCGAAGCAGACTCCTCGTAGTCTGCGCTCGTCCAGTCAGCCGCCAGTTTGGCTGCGAGGCGGACTCCTTGTGGCCCGCACTGACGAGAATCAGCCGCGTAGTCGGCTGCGAAGCAGACTCCTTGTAGTCTACGCTCGTCCAGTCAGCCACCGAGTAGGCTGCGAAGGCGGACTCCTCGTGGTCCGCACTGACGAGAATCAGCTGCATAGTCGGCTGCGAAACAGACTCCTTGTAGTCTGCGCTCATCCAGTCAGCCACCGAGTAGGCTGCGAAGGCGGACTCCTCATGGCCCGCACTGACGAGAATCAGCCACCTAGTTGGCTGCTAAGCAGACTCTTCATAGTCTGCGCTCGTCCAGTCAGCCGCCAGTTTGTCTGCGAGGCGGACTCCTTTTGGCCCGCACTGACGAGATCAGCCACCTAATTGGCTGCTAAACAGACTCCTCGTAGTCTGCACTTGTCGAATCATCCCCTGGCGGAGTCCGACGGAGGCTGAGGGTTTTGTGTTCCGTACTCCTTCCCGCGTCAATTAACCAGCCGCCTGGTAGGCTGGGCACGTGTCATTGCCTCCTAGTAGGCCTGTGCAGTTGCGAATTCTGTGCTCGTCAGCTCAGAGTCCCGTAAGACAAATTCGCTCTCCTCTGCATCCTCCTCCCATCCGTCGATGGCGCGAGGCGACAAAAGGCTTACTAGGCCTTTGCAGAGTAACAGGTGGGCCCTCAGCCCGAAGTGAGTAAGAACGAGGGTGCTTTGCCAGCTCCCTCACGTGGCAGCCGCTCCCATGTTGGCCGCCCCTGCCTTGATCCTGCTTCTCTCCCGCTTCCTCAGCAATGCGGCAGAGGGTGGGCAGGGTGTGCTCTTGCAGTCGTTCCGCCTCCCCCCCATAAGGGTGACGGATTGAGTAGCAAGAAGCCGAGTAGTTTTTTGCCTGCTGGCTCCTAGTAGCTCTTAGGCGGGGCTTGTCGCAGTGCATCTGAGTTCACGGTTCAATCCGCAGTCGGAGTCCACTGAGGAAGGCTGCTAGCGATTGCAGTACAGTCCACAGAAGAAGGCTGCTGTAAGAGAAATGCGAAGGTTGGATGCCGCGTCGTTGGTCATTCTCAGGTCTGCAGTCGGAGTCCAAAGAGCAAGGGTGCTCAGAGGAAGGCTGCTAGAGATGAGGGTTGACCCTTGAGTCTTAGTCACGCTGTTTGACAATTCCCACCCGCAGTCAGAGTCCAAAGAGCGAGGTTGCTCAGAGGAAGGCTGCTGAAGGGGAACTGCAGGGACAGATTGACTCGAAAGAGTTGTTGCTGTTTGGCACTTTCCGTTCGCAGTCGGAGTCCAAAGAGCAAGGTTGCTCAGAGGAAGGCTGCTAGAACGGGAGTGCAGGGACAGGTTGAACTCCTAGTGGCCGGAGGCCTGTGCCTGCCGATTCAGGCCGTTGCAGGGTGGCCGGAGGCCTGTGTCTTGTTCATGACGTGGTCGAAGGCGGTGCAGATGCCGCTGAGCTTGATGAACAAGGCCGTAGAGGTTGGCCGGAGGCCCGTGCCAGACGCATTTCAGTCCTTTGTAGCTGATGAGCTGGGAGGAAATGTGTTGGCCATTGAAGATCATTGATCCGTCATTCTTGGCAATCGATTGATTGGCGGGGAATGAGTGGAAGTCAATGGGCGTCCTGTAGGAGGCGGAGACCTGGAAGCCGAAGCCGAAGCCGTAGGCGGAGGCCTTGAAGCCGCAGTCCTTGCAGATTTGCGCCGTTTAGAAGGTCGGCAAATCTCTGTCAGACGCTGTAGAACCGAAGTTCTTGGACATCTTCTTTTATCCATCTTTAGGATAATAGAAGCATCGAATTTCTGCCGAATATTTCATTAAAGTTAAACTTTAATGTTCCCGTTCAGCGTTGACTTGAAGGGCAGGGCTGGTTAACTCCGCTGGCTGGAGCTGAGCGGAGACATGCTTGTCCTGCTTCAAGCCAGAGACAGCACAGGCTTTGAGGGCGCTTTTTGATGCCGCTCCATCCAGGGCCTCTAAGAAGAGGATAGAGGGGTAGGATGAAGGTGTGCAATTGGACTGTTCATCTATCCGTCATCCAAGTAGAGCTGGTTGAGGCTGTGCTTGTCGCAGAAGTTCTGGAAGTCCCAGAGGCTCAGCCAGGCGTCCTTGGCCATGACGAATATGAACAGTCTGGTGGGGGGTTGAAGGAGGTATAGAAGGATGAGTGACGGACGATTGTCGGGTCCGTCGGTGTCCATCTGTATGCTGTCCAAGCAACGCTTGCTGAAGCCGGTCTAGGCCTTGGGGCTCCACAAGGAGTACTTGGGGGGTAGATGGAAGGGACTGTTGAGGAGGGGTAGGGATCTGTTGGTGTCCGTCTGTGCGCTGTCGAAGAGGCGCCGGCTGAAGAGGCTCTGCGTCTCTAAGATGCCCAGTTAGGCATGCGTGGCTGGGCAGGGCACACTTGAGGCCAATCTTGGCCGGCCCAGGTTGGGAGGCTGGGGCAGAAAGGAGGTGCTTTGAAGACTTGCAGATATGCCGGTGCCGCGAAATACGATGATCTCAAGGCGGCGATAGAAGATCTTCAACTCCTGTCTGTAGTCTGAGAGGCGCCGGCTGTAGAAGCTCTGCGTGCGCCAGAGGCCAATCTTGGCCTGTCTCAGCTATGAAGGTGAGGGTTGGAGGGTAGAAGTGGGGTGTTAGGAAGACTGGCAGATGCGCCGGTGCCGCGAAATATGATGACTTTGAAGCGGCAATAGCAGAAGCTAGTCTTCAGCTCCCATCCTTAGGAGAAAGAAGAGTGTTTGAGGTGCAGGGTTGCTGGCGTTCATCTGTACGCTGTCTGCATGGCATCAATGGGAGATGTTCTGCATCTCAGAGATGCCCAGTTGGGAGCGCTTGGTGTAGACGATCGCACTCTTGCACCTCTTTGATCTGTCTCAGAAGGATGAGGGTTGAGTGTAGATAGAAGGTGTAAGTAGGATGTGCCGGTGGTCAGATAGACGATGTTCTTGCGGCGGCGATAGCAGGAGCTGGACTTTGCCTTCTATCCTGATAAGGATTGAAGAGGGAGGTTTGAGGTGTCATTGGTGATGACATTGATGGCGGCGATGCGAATGCTGCTCTTCTGTCTGATGATCGGCTAGGCCCTGGCCAAGTGGTTCAGGTTCCCGTCCAGGGTACTCTTCCTTCTCGGCTGGCGGCAAAGAAGCGAGCAGACAAGTTGAGCTTGTGCACCGTGGGCAGGGCCTTAGAGGCTCGGGGCCGATGGAAGGCAGAAGAGGGGCGCATTCGCCGTTGCTGCGAAAGGCGGGCTTTAAGCTTGGCTTGTTTAAACGCCTGTCGCAGAGGATTGGAGGGGGGCAGAGAGGTGAAAGGGACGCGGACGTTGTTGAAGGCGGCCATGTAGAAGAAGCCGGGCAAGAGCTTCTTGCTGGAGTTGGGCCGCTTGGAGGATTGCGGAGAGCCTTTGTAGGCGGCTCTTTAAAGGCATCAAAAGAGGGCCAAAGGCCGTCTTTTGTTCCGAAAGTAGGACTTTCGGCTTGCTTCTTGCAATGTTGATTGAGGTTTTTCTGAGCGGGATGCGAAGGTTACGCAGCGCTGTCCTGGGAAGCTGCTCTCATTAGGCCAGTCCAGAAGAGGCTTTCGTGGCCAGGCAGAGAGTAGGTGGAGTTGAGGCGGCGATTGTGGCCGTGCCTCCAGAAAGCCGCTCCAAAATAGGCCTTTGTTTGAGTTACGTAAACTTTAAGTTTAGCGTCTCTTTTCGCCTATTTTGGAATTGTCGAAAGAAGCGTAGAAAGAGTTTGCATATCTTGGCAGATAGTGCAAAGTCTTGGAGGCGGCGATGGGAGTGAAGTTGGCCCAGTCGCCGGCGGGGTGGCCAAAGCTGGAGCGGAAGCCATCCATGTTCCCGTTGGCCTTGTACACCACCGACCTCTTACTGCTGGGCAGAGTAAGGGGAAGGGTGTAGGGCGGGAGACCTTTGAAGGTCTGTAGAGGACGTCTTCCAGGAGGCAAACTGCATGACGGCGTACGCGGTCATGAAGTCGCAGACGCGGTTGGGGAAGCCGTCCAGGTTCCCATAGGCCTTGTACACCACCGACCTCCAGGGACGTAATAGGAGGAAGGAAGGAGTTTGAGGCCTCTTTGAGGAACTCGATGGAGGCGTCGTCCAACAGGCAGAGCTTCATGGAGCAGAGGGCGTCCATGTAGATGCCGGGGTTGAAGAAGGCGAACACGCTGGACTTGCGCGGCTTGATGCTGGAGCAGAGTATAGGCAGCAAGCAGCAGTCGGCGTCGATCGGGGCGGAGTCCTGGAGGGTCCAGTGTTGGCGCTGAAGGGCTGGAAATGGCAGAGGCCGCAGTTGAAGCCATCCAGCTTCCCGCACTGGTTGCAGTCCTTGGAGATCTGGATGCGGTTGTGTTGCTCCAGGAAGCCATAGCGAAAGCAGCAGACTTTGTCCAGAATTGCCGCTATCTTCAACGGCGGGTAGAAGGAGGAGGAGGAGGTTGGTCATTGACACAATCTTCCGATGCGCCTTAGCGAAGCAGGCACAGAGGAAGAAGGCCTTGAAGGCGTTGTGCTCGTAGCTGACGCCGCCCTCGAAGAGGTCCTTCTAGCCGCAGGTGAGCAGGCTGAAGACGCAGATGACCGGGAGGCCGTAGAAGCTGCAGTGGAGGCAGTCCACTAAGCTGGGCCTGGTCCAGTAGTTGTCTGCGTAGAAAAGCGTAGTCTGCTTGTGAGTCTCCTTGGCTGGTGTCTTTCGGCGTTGCTTTTCGAAATTTACGCGATCAGAAAGATCCGTAAATGAAGCGATGTCGAAAGATGGCCATTGACTCTGAAGCTGGCTGGGCTTTCCTACAGCGATGCTCAAAAGTTTATAAATCCGCAAGGATTTATAAACAGGCGGGCCGGCGAGGTTGCAGTGGGCAGCAGGGAGTTTTGAGACTGTCCAAGTCGATCTCAAAACTTAGCAGTGGAGACGTTGCTTCTGCTGGATAGCTGTCCTTGGCTGGCCGGCGGTTGCAGCAGAGGCCGTAAGTTTGAAAATGGGCCGGAGCCAATTTTCGAACTCTGGCAGAGAAGTGGGTCGGTTCGCTGGTAGCTGCAGGCAATTTCAAGATCCGTTTAGGATAATGAAATTGTCATCGGCGATGCTTGCGCAGCAGACATGAAAATAACTTTGCAGTTAATTTTCAATGCGCAGGTAGCAAGGTTGCGTCCAAGCCGACGGAGACTGGAGCTGGCAGCGACGAATTTTGAAATTGGACAGTAGTCAATTTCAAAGTCCGGCAGCGTAGATGGGTTGAAGCTGGTTGCTGGCAGCCAAAGAATGTTCAAAATCCAATCAAGGATGATGAAATTCTGTTGACAAAGCTGATGACGTCAGCATGAAAAGAAACTTTTCAGTTAATTTTCAATGCTTAGCAGCAAAGTCAAATCTTGTCTCGATCGTCGGCGTTGAATGATTTCATAAAATCCGTAAGGATAGAATGAAATCATTGAAGGGAGTTGCTCTTTGAAGAAAACTTCAAGACCCTTTGACGCAGCAGATTACGGTAGCAAGTGGGCCGTGACGTCAGAGTTTCGTGGCAGTCGTCCAAGGATGACGCAATCGCTCGAAACTCGGCGCTGCGATGTTGCTGGTGATGATCGGAGATTGAAATAGGACTCGAAAGTCAATTTCAATTCCATGCAGCGTAGTCGCAGTTGCTGCCATCTAGAAGTTCACGAGGCCAGCTCTGGCTGAGTGAAGTTCTGGAGCTGCAGGGTGGGCTGTCTGGCAGCAAAGCGAAGTCCGGCATTGCAGGCTGGGCTCGATTCGCTGTCCGCTCTTTGTAGATCAGTGATTTGGGCTTTTGACTCGATCGCTGCTGATGAAAGGGGCGGCAAGGTCAAAGGCCGGAGGTTGTTGCGGAAGCGGAAGTTGGCGGAAGTATTGCTGGGCGTTGAAGTAGCATTGTAGAGGTGGTCGGTCGATGGTACAGATCAAGCTAATCAGCTCTCTGATCTACCAAACGCTGTGGTGATATGCAGCAGGAACGTAGCGAGATACACTTTCATCGTTGTCACCGGAAGGGGGTTAGGAAGACAGCGGAACTGGTTGGGGCACAGCGAGCCACATTTTAGAGCAACTGATCCCAGCCTCCCTTCCGCCTGCCTCACTGACTCAGGGTCGGACGAAACCGGTTTGGGAAACGGCACAGCTACCACATCATGGACCTCTGCATCGAGTGCCAGGCGAAACAGGCGAGCGTGACATCGGAGGAGTGCACGGTGGCCTGGGGCGTCTGCAACCACGCCTTCCACTTCCACTGCATCTCACGCTGGCTCAAGACCCGCCAGGTCTGCCCACTCGACAATCGCGAGTGGGAGTTCCAGAAGTAAGCACCCCCTTCTTCATGCTACAAGGGCAGGAGCGGCCGAGGAGGGGAATGCTACCACATCATGGACCTCTGCATCGAGTGCCAGGCGAAACAGGCGAGCGTGACGTAGGAGGAGTGCACGGTGGCCTGGGGCGTCTGCAACCACGCCTTCCACTTCCACTGCATCTCACGCTGGCTCAAGACCCGCCAGGTCTGCCCACTCGACAATCGCGAGTGGGAGTTCCAGAAGTAAGCACCCCCTTCTTCATGCTACAAGGGCAGGAGCGGCCGAGGAGGGGAATGCTACCACATCATGGACCTCTGCATCGAGTGCCAGGCGAAACAGGCGAGCGTGACGTCGGAGGAGTGCACGGTGGCCTGGGGCGTCTGCAACCACGCCTTCCACTTCCACTGCATCTCACGCTGGCTCAAGACCCGCCAGGTCTGCCCACTCGACAATCGCGAGTGGGAGTTCCAGAAGTAAGCACCCCCTTCTTCATGCTACAAGGGCAGGAGCGGCCGAGGAGGGGAATGCTACCACATCATGGACCTCTGCATCGAGTGCCAGGCGAAACAGGCGAGCGTGACGTCGGAGGAGTGCACGGTGGCCTGGGGCGTCTGCAACCACGCCTTCCACTTCCACTGCATCTCACGCTGGCTCAAGACCCGCCAGGTCTGCCCACTCGACAATCGCGAGTGGGAGTTCCAGAAGTAAGCACCCCCTTCTTCATGCTACAAGGGCAGGAGCGGCCGAGGAGGGGAATGCTACCACATCATGGACCTCTGCGTCGAAGCTACTACATCATCACCTTTTGAAAGTTTTTGAAGTATTTTTGCTCGAAAGATAGCCCAAAATTTTCAAATTCGACATACAATGACCGAGGTCGATGGTCAGAGCAAAGACCGAATTTAGCCCCATGTTGTAGAATAAGTCAGCAAAATTCACCAAAATTACACCAAAATTTCACCAATTGTTTTCACCAAAATTAGTTTCCCACCATGTTTTGCAACAATTAGCTCAAAATTATCCTTTAGCCAAACTTGACTTGATTTGACAGAATATGATTTTAACTATTTTAAGGTTCTAAAAAGTGGGCTCGAATTTCGCCCAATTTAAAACATTGCCAATAATAATATATCTGGTACCATCGGCAGGCCAAATGTGAATCTCTTTTCTCCAAAAAAGTCGATTAGCCTGAGTTTAAAGTCAAGGAAATACATTTTATACTAATGGAATCTGCTGCTTGGACAGTTGCATTTTGTTTTTGGCGCGCAGTTCAATGTCTCTTTCCATGCGCGCCCAAAAACAAAATGCAGATGACGCAGCAGATTCCATTAGTATAAAATGTATTTCCTTGACTTTAAACTCAGGCTAATCGACTTTTTTGGAGAAAAGAGATTCACATTTGGCCTGCCGATGGTACCAGATATTTCTTCCACTTTTAATATAGTATAAAATGTATAAATAAAAATTTTATATTGTTGGTTGTATATTAAGATAATATTGGATAAAAAAATATATAATAGATTAAAAATATAACAAAAAGAAAAGATTTGAAAATCACAAATACATTGCAAATTTATTGGCAAACTAACATATTTTTGTGCAATTTTCATGATATATACTTACGGCAATGGATTTTTGGGAGAAAAGAGCTTTAATTTTGGCCTGCCGATGGCACCAGTTGCTTTCTCAACTTAAATTTCCAAAATAAAAATAGATAAGAAATAAAAAAATCTTATTTAAAGATGTAATGAAAAGAAAACATTCGAAAATATAAAAAACAATGCAAATTTTTTGGCATAGTAACATATTTTTGTGAAATTTTCATGATACATGATAAAGGCAATCGATTTTTAGGAGAAAAGAGCTTTAATTTTGGCCTGCCGATTGTACTAGTAGTTTTCTTAACTTAAAATTTCCAAAATAAAATTGATTGTCCAATAAGGATTCGAACCTCCCACTGCCAACCAGCTGTTCAATCGCTTAGACCACTACACCACTTATGCACATGTAGAGAAGCTTAACTGAAGACTTATGAATAAAAATCAATACATAAGGCCCAAGGACCCGGGGGGGTGAGTGGGGGAAGAAATGAATACCTACTATCGTCCATTGAATAGATGCGGAGGAGAAGGAGGAGAAGGAGTTCGGACAAATGGTTTTTTGCATTTTTTATGGGAAAATAAATCGTTTTATGCAAAAGTCAAAAGATAAACTATAGTCAATTCGATGTTTCTCTTTCCAATGCAAAAAGAATCAAAACAAATGGAGCTTTCTGTGACGAATGGCAGCCTTATCAAAATTGAGATCTAGCAATAACCCCAAAAACGTACACCTAGGTCGAAAAGAGGGGCTGGGCGCTGACACTTCGCTAACGCTCGCTCGCGCCAGCCCAATATTACTTTTAAAGCGAATGAGGAGAACGCCTCTTAGGTATGAACTAAATGAACCAAGACATCGCCAGAAATCTTAATTAGATACCAGAAATTTTTTCTCAAACATCCTTTCTTAAGTTCAGCCTTTATAAATGTACGTAAAGTGTTTCAGACAACTAACAATTGGCTATGTTGCAGGTATGGACATTGAGAAGCATGCTCCTTACGACCTTTCTTCGCTTTTATCGATTCACTGACACTGTTCTCTTTTTCTTCATCTCCTGCTTCATTTCAAACCGGTTTCCATAAGTGACATTTAATTGAGTGCGTTCACTTCCACTATTTGCGATGAGCTGGAAGGAAATGATGGGGATAAAATGGTGCATGCGTCACATAAGGACGGGAATCACTTAGTTTCAAGTGGGTAGAGGAGTAACCCGAGCTGGACTCTTTGCTCGTTCCAAAGAAAGGCATCAGATATCACTCTGCCAATGAATGAGACCTCCAAGCTCCATCCACCTCCGCCTATTCACCAACTCCGCCTCCCTCCTTTCACCTGCCCACTCTTCTACTTCCATCCACCTCCCTTTCTTCATCCATCCATAATGCCCTTTCTTTTTCTACCTTCGCTTTCGTTTAGTCCTTATAGGTGGATGGCAGGCAGGCAGGCTTCTTCTCTGCGGAGGGCGGAGGGCAAGGGGGAAGAAAGGCTGGAGTTAATTGGTAGGCCAGTAAGTGGGAGGGGGGAGGGCAAGTCTCGTGAGAGGCGCGCCTTTATCAGGCCCCTTTTTCGGCCCAAGCTCCCGGGCTCCTCTTCCGTAATGCGGCTAATGAGGCTGGTGGCCTTGGAGGGTGTTGAAAAGCCTTGTAGCGGTGAGGGTGTTGAAAAGTCGGATGAGGGAGGATGAGGATGGGAGTGAAGGTGCTGGTGGTGCTGTGGATGGGAGGCAAAGCGGTGGTGGGGTGGGTGGGTTTTCTGGACTGCGGCTCTGCTCGTCTCTCCCTCCTCGGCTCCAGTCCCCCGCTGCAAGCCGGCTACCAGGTGCCAGCTTGGAAGAAGAGATGCCAGAGTGGAGCTGAGAAGATGGTTGAGGAGAGCCTGAAACTGGTGCCACTGGCCTCGCTCCTGGCGATTATGTGCTCTCGCTACCCCTGCCAGCCCTACACACACCCCAACCTCTGGGACCCTGCCTTTGCAGAGGCCAACTTCTTCGATAGGTTTCTACCCCGCCCGCCCGCCTCCGCTCAGCTACATCATTTCACTCTCTCCAGTCAAATGGTGGCTTTTGTGCACAGCCAGTGGACAGTCCCAGAGTGCTCCTGCACACTAAGCAGTGCTCCTGTTATTGCGGTTTTTTTTACCTTTCCCCCGCTTCTGCCTTGAACTTTTTAAGGCAATTTGACAATATAAATATAATTGTATCATTGTGAACGAGATTAAAAAATGCAAAGTTGCAGGCTCTTAAACAAGATTCGAAAGCTTTGGCTGGTATACACGACATTAGTCGAATTCTCCTCATCCTACTGCCCCCTGATTCCACAGAGGATGCTGCATCTGCCAATAACACAACATATTTCGACTTTAAAGGCACTTTTATCATAATTTATTTTTTATTTGTCCTTGTAGCGATATATAACTAGTGACAAATATTGCTTGAAAACAAATGACCAAGGAAACAAGAAAACACTTTTCAAACCAATCGGTGCCTGGCCTAATATTTAAAATTGAATGCAAAAATATTAGATGATGAAAAAATGTCGTAACCTTGAGTGCTGTAATGATGGAATTGCAGAATCAGATGTTGTGTGGGTAGCAGAAGCAGATGACAGGGTTCATCCTGCATTTGAATTTGACAATGATACTTGTCAGTTTACTGTCGCTGCTACAACTACAACACCGACGCCTCAAATTACCACTGGTTATTCTTTGTTATTACCGGTTACTGGTTTGGCATCTATTACCTATCTATTATTTAGAAGACAGTCTCAAATATAGTTCAAATAAGCAAAGGAACATTGGTAGACGTAAACTTAGGGCAGAAGAAGAAGATTTCTATAATGATGGATGATGAGGTAGCGAGGCGAGCGACCGAGCGTTTGACGAATGGAATCGCATGAATCACTGCCACTAGAAAACACGGCTTCACAGCCTCGAAAGCCAACCAGCTGCTGTCTATTACGCAAAACGGATTCTCGAATTGCAGTGGAGACGACGCTTCTGCGCCCTGTAGACGGGGAGGGCTCCTACATATCGGAGAGCAAGAATTTCACCATGCTCATTCTCAGCTACGGCTCTATCGGGGCCTCCGTCATCCTTCTTGCCCTCTGCCTCCTCCTCTGCTGCCGGGACAAGGGACCAGGGCCCACTCCCCCACCCACTCCGCCGCCGCCGCCGTTGGCCAGTGACCCCCGCGCTTGCCGATTCGACAGAACCCAGCCCTCCCGATTCCTCCTCAGGAACGGCCGCGCCCCGCCACCCGAGCCACTCCTCATCCAGCCTGACTGCAGCAAGGACTCTGTGGAACATGTCTGAGCATTGCTTCCTCTTTCCTCATCTTCCTTCTCGCCCTCTGCCTCCTCCTCTGCTGCCGGGACAAGGGACCAGGGCCCACTCCCCCGCCCACTCCGCCGCCGCCGCCGCTGGCCAGTGACCCCCGCGCTTGCCGATTCGATAGAACCCAGCCCTCCCGATTCCTCCTCAGGAACGGCCGCGCCCCGCCACCCGAGCCACTCCTCATCCAGCCTGACTGCAGCAAGGACTCTGTGGAACATGTCTGAGCATTGCTCCCTCCCTCTTTCCTCATCTTCCTTCTCGCCCTCTGCCTCCTCCTCTGCTGCCGGGACAAGGGACCAGGGCCCACTCCCCCGCCCACTCCGCCGCCGCCGCCGCTGGCCAGTGACCCCCGCGCTTGCCGATTCGATAGAACCCAGCCCTCCCAATTCCTCCTCAGGAACGGCCGCGCCCCGCCACCCGAGCCACTCCTCATCCCGCCTCACTGCAGCAAGGACTCTGTGGAACATGTCTGAGCAATGCTCCCTCCCTCTTTCTTCATCTTCCTTCTCGCTTAATTTGTTTTTTTGCAAGCAAATGTTTGCAATGTTTGCAACCCCATTTCGAAGTTGCCGTCTTTATTGTAGCGATCCAATCCGTCTTTTCAGTTGCGATCCAATTGCTTCTGAATGCAGCGTCCTCTTCTAGAAGAGTCATTTGGCGTATTTTTAATAAACCAAAGCTGCAAAAAAGGAGGTTGATTCTGAAGAATAAACGTGTTGATGGAAGAAAAAAGGGATGGAAAAAGAAAGGAGGTAATAAGGTGCTTTAGGGAGGCGTGGGCGTGGACGGAGGCGCAAAAGGTGGAAGTAGAAAATGCTGGAGGGATGGAGGCGGACTAGAGAGAGAGAGGAAGCGGGAGAGCGGCGAACTAATCAATTTTTTCACCAACCCCCTTCCACCTCCTCTCTCCTTTCCCTTTTCCCTTCCTGGTTCCTTTTGTAGCGGCATGCAGAGAAGAGGGGGAGAGCTGGCCAGGGTAAAGGAGGCTGGCTGGAAGACAGAGTGGGGGGGCAGGGCGGGGAGTGAGAGAGGGAGGGCTTGCCTGTGTGCCCACTGATGGACTCCACCCGCCGCCTCCACCCTCCTCCTCAGCTCCATCCCTCCCTCCTCTACCCCGCCCCGACCCTCTCCCTTTCCCTTCTTGGAGGAGTTGGCTGGGGCCTTCTTAGCTTCTCCTGCTGACTCATTCTTCGATCGGTGCCTTTCCCCGCTTTCCCCGCTCCATACTCTTGCATTTTCACTTTATCACCTACCCTAGTTTACTTTCCACTGAGTTTATTATTCCTGAGCCTTATTTTATTCCTGATAAATTTTAGGCAACTGGGCTGTAAACTGTAAACTGGGCTGTTTTGAAGAAGAGGCGCATGTGAAGCAATTTGAGTTTGCGATAGATGTTGGACTCTTTTTAGCAGAATTTGTGGAAACATGAAGCTAGATGAAGAAGGGGAAGGAGATGAAGTGAGAGGTGAGAAGAAGAGGCGTAGTAGAATGGCGTGGATGGAGGGTGGAAGTGATGAGAAGGATGCGGGTGCTATCAATTAGTTGAAGGAAGGCGGGAGGCAAGGGTTGCATAATGGATGCGGAGGAGAGAGGCTGAAGTGTGTGGGAAGCCTGAAAACACTCGCCCATGTATCAGTCCTGCGCACGTCAACGGTTGTTGGCCTGTGAAGGATGTGGGAGGAGGGAGCTCATCGGGTGTCATTGATGGGAGCGGTGTGGACATGGCTCCTTCCTACCCTCTCTCTGCTTAGGCGGCCGGCCCAGGATCAATGAGCGGCCAAAGCGACCCCTTCCTTTCCTTTCCCGCAGCGCTCCGTCGCCCTCAAAGCCTCCCTCTCCTTCTGCCCCTCCCTCCCCTTCTGCCCCTCCCTCCCCTCAGCCACTCACTCCCCTCCCTCCCTCTCCGCCCGCTATGTCCCGCCGCGCGAGGGCATCCAAATGAGGGAATGTCCGAGGAGGTGGCGATCGATGCAAGCTCACTCCACCCCCCTCCCCACTCACCCCACCACTACCCTCCCTCACTCCCCCTTTGCCTTCCCCTCCCTCTCCCCAGCCTGCCTTGTGCTCGCTCACTTCAGTCTCTCCTTCTTCTCTAGCCGGCTTCCCCTAGACAACCCCACCCCTTCTCTCCACAGCCCCTCCCATCCCTCCATCCCCTCCCTCCCTTCCTCCCCTCCCTCCACTCCTCCCTCCTCTCCATCCCCAACCCCTCCAACCCTCCCTTCCCCTCCCTCCAGCCCCCACCCAGCCTGCCTAAAGCCTAACCAACTATCAGGCCAGCCTCCAAGCCAGCCTTTCCCTTCCTTCCCCAGTCCTCCTATTCCAGTCTTTACTTTTCCACCAAGCCCAGACGGAGGGCCGGACGGATGGAGGGACGGAGGGACGAAGGGGCCAGCCCGAGTTCCCCAACCAATTCACTCTTCATTTCTACGCCCTAGTCTCTTGTTCCGCATGCTCTCTCTTTTCATCTGCCCTTTCTCACTCTCCCCACACCCACTCCCTGCTTCCCTAACCTCATTCCCAATGCTCCGCTCCGTTCATCTGACAGCAGCGCTAGGCACCTTCCTTCCCCAGTCCCGAGAGTGTCTCAGAGTGGCGTGAGGGAAGGAAGGAAGGGGAGCGGAATAGACAGAGACGTCAATTGCAGAATGTGGATGGGTAGGAGGATTGGAGAGAGGAGGTAGCAGCGAGGCAGTGTGCTGGGAGGAAAGGCATTGAGAAAAAGCAGTGAGGTAGATTGAATGGTGCTCTGGCCTTCGAGCGGGCGTCGCGGGAGCTTCACGAGTCGCGTGATGGGCACCGTCCTCTCTCTCAGCCCCGCCACGCCCCCCGAGCCTCGCCCACACCTTCGCATTCCCACCTCTGCCTCCTCCTATCAAGCCTTCTCTAGCGGAGGTTCTCTTCTTCTCTACTTCTCTTCTCTATCCCACTTCCTCTACCCACTTCCTTCCTCTTCACAACCCCAGCTGGATTCCAGCTAGCTCCAAATGCTCTTCGCAACGCCATTCACTCCCGCTCTCCGATTTGGACCGCCTCAGTCTGAACAGCAGTGGAGGCTCCTCCACCGTGGCACGCCCAAAAGCTCCCAGCCAGCAGCCAGCCTCACAGCCAGCCTCACACCGCGCCAAACACCTCAGCCTCAACTCCCTCTCCTGGAAACGTCTCACCGGTACTCCTTCCTTCCTTCCCCCACTCCCCTTCCCCTTCACAGTCTCCCTTTGTGGACAGGCGGAGGACGGAAGGAGGAGAAAGCGAACCAGCGGCATAGCAGCTACCTTGCCAGCTCCAGTCGAGACGCCCCCGTCTCCAATCTGAACAAGGCCAACGGCTATCCTGCCACACACCGCTACGATGGGAAAGCCCCATACTCCGGACAGCAGGGCGGCGCCTACATGGCCGCCAGCTTCGACCTAGACCGCAACCAGAACTACCGCAAGCTTCCCTCTCCAAAGCAGGCCAGCCAGCCTCCACACCCACACCCACCCCCGGCACCCCCCACCAGCCTCTTCTCCATCCGAGAGGACCTCCGCCGCGAGCTCCGCTTCTCCAAGCAGGACTTCATGAACAACAACTTCGTCAGTCCTCCCGGGCCCAAGGCCAAGACCCCGCTGAGCCCCACTCATCACGCACACCTCCCACGCCCCCTCCTCAGCGGACGGTCGGTGGGGGAGAGTCGGGAATCCCTCCGCCTGCCTCCCCACTCCGCCCGTCTCGATCGCGGCATGGGGACGGGGGGACGGAAGACGGTGATCCAAGCCTCCACCTCGGAGCTGCTGCGCTGTCTCGGCCACTTCCTCGCCCTCGAGGCTCGCCGTCTCCGCAACTTCGACGCCGCAGACGCTGTCATGTGGCTCCGCACCGTCGACCGCTCCCTCCTCCTACAGGGATGGCAGGACATCGCCTTCATCAACCCTGCTAACCTTGTCCTTTCTTACTCCCCACTTACTCCTCCCTCATCAGTGTCAATGAAGTGGCGTTGAAGGTGTTCGTGTACATGCTGGTGCGAGAGATGGGAGTGTGCACGATCGTGTCGGAAGCGGAGCTGCAGGCGGTGGTGCTGACGTGTCTGTACCTCAGCTACAGCTACATGGGCAACGAGATCTCCTACCCCCTCAAGCCCTTCCTCGTGGAGACGAACCGGGAGCGCTTCTGGGAACGCTGCGTCTCCATCATCAACCGACACTCCACCGACATGCTACGCATCAATGCTTCCCCCGCCTTCTTCACCGAGGTCTTCACCCAGCTCAAGTCATTCTCCCCCAATCACTCACCCACCTCTCCTCTCTCCTGAGACCTCCTCACCCCCACCTATCCTCTCTCCTCTGACCCCCCAACTTCCAGTTCAGCTCACAACTCATATCACACCAACCAGCCACACCCTCTTCCATCCCTAAGACTCTCTCATCATGCCATTGCCAGACATCGAACTTTCTCTCTGCCGCTTGCTTTCACCCCGTCTCTGCCTAGCTTTTTCACACAAGCATGACAGACAGAGATCCCCATCAAACTTTAGTGCTTCCGGTTCTCTTCGCTTGCACAGATTTTTACACTATTCTCATTCCTTGATACGATAATACGGATGAAGTTCTTTCTGAATTACTGACTTCAGTTAGTTGATCTGAAGCTAAATTTATATCTCACAAATGATTCCTTTTCTTCTAGTAGCTCAAATGCTTTATCATTTTCTGCAGATTATTAAACAATGAGTGTTCTCTAGGCGTCAAAGCGTATGATTCTTGTTCCACACGTTCCAAAGCCATGAAATGATGCCATGTTTCCCAGAATACATTGCGCTATTGCTTATTGCTTGTGATTAAGTCTGGCGCATCCCTGAGGTGAGGAGAAGATTTCCCAGAAGTCGTGTACATTATGCAAGAGAGATTTTTTGAGATGTTTTTTGCAGAGTCCAGCTAGGCTGCTAATCTCCCAGCTCCCTCTGGCGCGGTGGAAAAGCTGCATCTCTCTTTTCCTCTCTCAAACTGATGCCAAAGTGCGTAGGGCCTACTCAAGCTCTCTTCGCCTGAGGGACGTTGAATAAAATGGCTTGGGGCGAAGGCATGATGCAAGCCTATATGCAAGAGAATAAAGGGGGGAAAGATGGATGACGAAGGGTGAAAGATGGATGATGAAGGCGCAGGAGCACAAGAGAAAATGGAAAAGGGATAGGCGGATAGTTGAAGCGTATTTTGGTGGGCAAGGACTGGGAGGGACAGAGCTGAAGAGGAGGAAGGGAGCAGAAGATAGTCAATCCTACTGTCCTTAAGGGCCTCTTTGCAAAGGAAGGGAGGGAAAGGGTGAAAAAAGCTAGCGCAGGGGTGTGTGAGGGAAGCGAAGGGGCGGGAGGAAATGGGCGGTTTGGCCGGTTGTGGTAAAAAGCGTTGGCGGCATGGGATTTGAGGGGAGCGGATGGAGCGGGAGGGAGACAATTGCATCTTCAACGGCTTCCTCTGGCTCACTTCTATCAGCCTTTACCATCCTAATGCGGAGAAGGGAATAGCGATTGAAGTCCGTGATGGGTTGACGAAAGTATTTAGCTCAATGCAAGCGCTTGATCTAAATACCTTGTTGCACTAACTAGGCAAAATCACGAGTTTCCAACTGTACTGAAAACAAAGATTCAACAAGGCTAAAGTGATCCATCAAATACCTCTAATATTTAGACAACATGCATACTTAACTCCCTGCGATGACATGATAAGTACGTCATAAATAATGGCGATACCATCCAAATAAACTTCAAAGTCTTGCAATTCAATGAGCAAAGTCTTGCAATTCACTTGGCAGCATGCATAGCGAACCCATCACCTTGTTAATTGTGTTTAACTTTTCCTTTGTTGAAATTCACTTTTAAGAGGCAATATTTTCATTGGAAGATATTTTGATGATGCAGTCAGTGTGAGTTGAATTGCGGTTGAGCGAGGCGGAAAAATGCTAACATTGGCCAGGCAATAGGCAGTGCCTGCAGTGCCCCCATCCCCTCTCCCCTCCCCTCCCCTGCCCTGCCGTGTATAGCGTGGAGTAATCGCCGTGGGACCGTCTGCTGTCAGCCGGCTGGAATGGCCTGGCCTATGAAATCTGGCGCGCCCGCCCCTCTCCATCCTTCACACCCCCTTCACTCACAATCCAGTACTCATTGAACAGTCCAGACAGACCCCGAGAGAGAGAGAGAAGAGAATGGTGGAGTTGGTGGGGGAAGAGAGGCTGGGCGAGCTGGTGTTGCCGGAGTCTGCGGAGGACGAGGGCCTGGGGATGGAGGCTTCCGACGACCTCTTCGGCTCCGTCATTCCCAAGGGCCCCATGTTCCACCGCTTCTTCCAGGCCTCAGTCAACATCACCGGCACCCACCTACCTCAACCCATCCAGTTCTTTCTCTCCTCCACCCTTTTCTCTCACCACCCATTTACCTTCCAGATCCTTCGACGAGTTGGATCTCCCCGGCTCCGTGGCTGAGAACCTCTTCCTGATGGACTTCGATCGACCCACGCCCATCCAGATGCACGCCGTATCCATCTTCCTCCCACAATCCTTTGAGTCCTAGATGAGATAGGCGCTTGCTCAGCTGCCGGCGGTGAAGACGGGGCGAGACGTGGTGGCTATCGCGGAGACAGGCTGCGGAAAGACAGCCGCCTACCTTCTTCCTCTCCTCCACGGCCTCCTCCTCGAGCGGGACTCCGGCACAGACCCCGTTCACAACCGCCGTGTCAAGGTGCCATGAGTGAGAGTAGTAGGTGTGTAGGTGAGTGAGGTGAGGTTGAAGGCGATGGTGGTGCTGCCGACGCGTGAGCTGGCGCTGCAGGTGCATCGGGAGGCGTTGAAGTTCTCGTTCGGGACGGAGCTGAAGATGGGCATCCTCTACGGGGGCAGCTCCATCGCCAACCAGCGCCACGCCCTCAGCCATGGCGCCGACCTTCTCATCGCCACAGCGGGCCGCCTCTGCGAGTTCATCCGTGCCCGCTTCATCGACTGCCGAACGCTCAAAATCTTCGCCGTCGACGAGTTACCTCCCATTACTCCCCCACTTTTCAATTACTACATCTTTCCTCATTTCCAGGTCCGACCTGTGTGTCCACAAAGGCTTCCTCGTACCCTCCCTCCTTCGTTTCTTTCACCTTGCATCCCCA
This sequence comes from Ptycholaimellus sp. GST1_10, assembly GCA_030248095.1. Classification (NCBI taxonomy): domain Eukaryota; kingdom Metazoa; phylum Nematoda; class Chromadorea; order Chromadorida; family Chromadoridae; genus Ptycholaimellus; species Ptycholaimellus sp. GST1_10. The sequence continues at coordinate 39,953 of JASANA010001347.1, read as the reverse complement.
ATCTTTGCGCTTGCAGGAAGAGGTTGAGTCCACACTCCAAGCCATGGACGTCAACCTCAGTCCCGTTCAAGTGCTCATGTTCAGTGCCACTTTCCCCGACATCCTTCGCGACAAGGTCAACCGCTTCCTCCACAAGGACTACATCTTCATACAGATCGGCTCCGCCTCCAATGCCAATCGGTCCTCCCCTTCATAATCTCTCTCTCACTAACCTACCTTCATCTTCAAAACACTTGCAGGGACATAGTGCAGGAGTTCATGCGTGCAAAAGCGGGGCAGGAGAAGAAGCGACAGCTGGTGGAGCTGGTGAAGAAGGACCTTGCCGAGTACAAGGCCTTCTACCAAGCCAATCCCGGTACCCTCCTCATCCTCCTCTTCCCCTCACCATCCCCCGCTCTTTTTTGAGGTACTCGCCAGAAAATGCGCACACTCATCTTCACCGAAACTCGCCTTTCCGCCAACGACGTGGCCATGGCCCTCATCCAAGAGGTCCTCCCTCCCCTCTTCCTCCTCTTCTCCCAGCCTCAACAGCTTCACCACCTCCAGGGTGAGGAGTATCAGGTGCAGGCCTTGACCGGCACTCGCCCCATCCACAGTCACGAGGACCAGGTGAGCCATAGCCATAAGCATAGTTGGTAGTCTGTAATGGGGTGGTGGTTGCAGAGTGATCGGGAGGTGGTGATGGAGGACTTCTCGTCGGGCGCGAAGCCGGTGTTGGTGGCGACGGACGTGATCGCGCGCGGCATCGACGTCCCCTTCATCGCCCACGTGATACAGTACGAGCTGCCGCGTCTGATGGGGGACGAGAGCCTGGACACCGCCGCCGCCCAGTACATTCAGCGCATCGGACGCACCGGACGCCTCGGCAACCCCGGCAAGGCCACCGCCTTTGTTGACCGTCGCGACGCCCTCCTTGCCCATCGAATCATCAAGGTACTCCTCCTTTCACTCCTCCAAGGAGTCTAGGGAGAGGTTGGTTGAAGATAGCCCGCGATGCGGAGCAGGAAGTCCCAGACTGGCTGCTGGAGATGGCCGGGGAGGTGGACACCAGCCAGCCTCTCTTATCCTCTGTATGCTCCTTTTTTCCCTTTTTTCAAATGACCCCATCATTCTGCTAGTTTGCAGGCTGATGTTCCGGATGAGCAGTGGTAGAGAAAGCAGTGCATTGCCTCATTTCATATCATTGTCATTAACTCCACCGAGTTTAGCTTTTTGTGTGCCGCTGTGGATTCCGCCGATTCCTTTTTTCATTGGACAGTAGCTTAGCAGAGACGGAATTTGGACGCCTAAGATGTCCGCCTATTTTTGCATTGTTTTAAGTGCCAATTTCTCCTTCTTGTCCCGTGCTCAGAGAATGGCTTCAGAGAGAAAATGGCTTCAGAGAAAAAATGGCCTTCAGATTTTCACATTGACACAGAAACACAATAAAAATTACGACTGCAAAAAACATTAGGCGCATCACAAGCTTGGCAAAAGGGGGTAAACATTTGAAAAGGCGCTCAAAGGCGTGTCTGATAGAGTGCGCAGTATTGAGCCGTCCTGCCAGCCGTAGAGGGGGCAGAGAGGAAGGGCGTGTGTGGAATCAATGAAAGTGAGAGCGGACTGGTAAGGAACCGCTGGTGTGGTGCCCCAGACGGTAGTGGCGATGCGGGGGGAGAAGGGACGGAGCACGGGGGACTTGGCCGTGCCCGTCTTCCTCTGGGGCCGCAAGCCTCCCTCACACCGCATCAACACCCTCACCATCCTCCCCGACCACACCACCATTGTCTCCGGCACCCAGGATGGACAACTTCTCGTATGGAGCCACTATGTACACCCCTCCCTGTCCTTCCTCTCCTTCCAACATCCTCATGCCTATCTCTATGGAAGGAGCCAAAGCTGATGATCTTCACTGGGGACGAGGCCATCACAGCCTTGGCCCCCGCTGACGTGGAGGCCAGCTCATCACTCTTTGTCAGTGCTGCCAAAGATGGGTAGGCCATTATTCTCCAATCTTCTGCCGAGTGTGAATTTGACCTGGGATTGAGGAAAACTAGTTTGTGGGATGCGGGGGATGGGCGCTGCGTTGAAAGCTCCACCACCGCCAACGTCCACACCCGGATACAGCCTCATGTTGAGCCCATGGGTTTGATTGATGATGATGGGAAGAGAATAGGATTGACAGGCCATCCGTGGAGGGTCGGGGGAACGAGTGCTGCGTCTCTTCACCTCGGGGCACTACCCGGAGGTCCTCCTGCTCGAACCGGGGACTCTTCAGACCATCGCGGTTCTCGCCTCCCGCGTGGAGCCCGACTGGATCAACGCCTTCTCCATCCTCAAACCTCCGCAGAAGCACGGTCCTTCCCCCTTTCCACCCTCCATCAATGAAAGGTGAAACTACAGACATCGTGATTGGCCTCTCAGCCTCGGGGATGCTGAAAATCTGGTCACTCACCGACACTGAGCCCAAGGCAGGACCTAGTCTTTTATGTGTTTGGAGAGCTCTGGACATGAATGTGGAGCTCTAGGAGGGCGGGGGGCCAGTGAATGTGTTCGAGGACGAGAGCAAGCAGATCTCCTGCCAGGGCGCCTCCCACCTGGACCCCTGCCACCTCAACCAACGCGCCATGATACTCACCGGACCCGACGAGTGGCAGGTTCCAATTCTCCCTTCTCCTTCATCAACCAACACTCATGCTCTTCTTTCAGGTACTGGACGCGGGTGATTTTTCCGTGGTGGTGCGAGAGGCGGCTCCCGCCGCCCAAACCTGGCTCCAGGCCGCCTTCACAAAGATCGACAAGATCATCGCCTTCTGCTCCGATGGCACCGCATACCTCTACCAACTTCCTCGCAAGTTCTACTCCCGCCTCTTTCTTCCTTCCCTCTCGTCTACTTCCCTTGCCACCTATCCTTTCATCCGTTGGCTGCTGGCCTTTACCTGTCCTAAAGCTGCGGAAGAAAAAGTCTATTTTCAGCCTGCTGAAGGGCAAAGCAGTTAGGTTGGTGAAGCGGCCCCTTTCTTAGCTCACAATACTCACAGTTGCCTTTGTACTGCTCTCATGCTCCTGTCCTGGGCTGGGCTGGTGCTCTTCTGTTCCTCTCCCAACTCCCCTCCAACTCCCACTCCCACCTGACCAGCACCAAACTATCGCCCAGTCCGATAGCTTCCTGTACTTCAGCACCAAGTAGGGCCTGTCAGTAGGATAGGCCGACCTTAGCTGTGCTTGCCTGCTAGCTGTGGGTTGCCTGTTGGTGTACAGCGCGTGCATCCCCACCTGCTTTCTGGGCATTGGCGAGAAAGAGGAGGTGAAGAGGAAGTGAAAGATGATAAGAGAGTAATTTGAGAGCCATTTTGGGAGAGTCTGCGGAAGGGCAGCCCCCGTTCAACAAGACCTTCTGCTACTGCCATCTTCAAATACAGCCCTTCCCTCAAGCCGGGGTCAGCAGATGCTCTTCAATCGCTCAATCCCCTCAATTCCACCTATTCAGCTGCCCTCCGCCAATCCAGTCTTCCTCTATCTGGACACTGCGCGTGGAGCTGGTCATGAACCTGCACAGGGCGCTGAGTCCGAACAAGTTCCTTCTTTCTTTCGATCAATGAATGAATCAAAAGAGAGTACGAATTGGAAGGTGATACGGGGCGATCGGGACGGGCAACTGGTACGATGGAAGCTGCCGATAGTCAGCGATCGTCAAATTGCTGCTCTTCAGCAGGAGGCTTTCCACAAACCGCCTGGTCACCCATCTCCACTCCTCCAACCACTCCTCATCAACCTAGGCAATAGTGTCTGTCTTGAGATCTGAAGCCGCAGAGCGTGACGAGCCTTCCGCATGTCTGGAGCCAGCTGGAGTTGAAGCCAAGTGGCATAATCGGAGAATTGGTTACTGAACCGCCTTTGCTGAAAGCTTAGTTAGAGTGGGAGTGATGCTGCAGGGAGAAGTGGAAGTGACAGCCTCTTTGTACGTGGCCAGCCAGGGTCGTTTGATCATCGGTCGAGTGGACGGCATCATCATTCTCGTCTCCGCCACGCACACCATCATCAAGCACCTCTTCCACCACAATCATCCGCCTGGTCCCAGCTAGCAGAGTCTAGGAAATAGAAGCACAAGCCAGGATGACTGAAGAGTGGCCGGGAGTGCGACTGCTGGATGGGCACAACGGGGAGGCGGTCACCTGTCTGCTCTACCCCCACGAGGAGCATCCGCGCTACGACCCTTCCCAGCTTCTCTCTGGAGGACAGGGTCATTAAACTTTGGATTGAGGGCGTCTTGTGATGGCTAGGTTGGGGGCTTGCAGACTTCACAATCAACGTGTGGGACCTGAAGACGGGAACAAGGATGATGAATTTCTGCGTCCAAGCCGGGCCCATACTCAAACTTTCCGTCCCCCCTCCCAACTCTAATGTTCTTTTTTCAACCACATTGTACTATAGTTATTTTGCCTCAAGTACAATTGGCTAAAACCAAGAATATGAGCATGGTGGAGATATTGCAAATTTGTCAGCCGCGAATTCTGGAGACGGTGTGCAGCGTGGCTGGGGACCACAGCGTCGCTCTCATCAGCTTGAAGGAGCAGAAAGTTCAATTCCCATCTGCTTTCTACCAGGTCTAGGATGAAGAATTGCAGCTGATCATGCTGGCATCTCGACATCTTTACCCCGTGAAACGCATTCTCTGGCGCCCGCTTCAAGACTTCATCCTGGTTGAAACCCGGGACTCCACCATCTTTGTCTGGCAAATGGAGACCGGTTGCCCTCTTCTTCTCCCTTTCCCTACCGTCTGTCGGCTAACTTGGCGTGGGATGGGCAGGTCACCTGGATCGCGTGGTGCGCGGGGTTGTGGGTGAGGAGATGATCGCGGCAGCAGAGGAGGCCGCCTTAGCAGCCCAGCTGGAAGAGGAGGCAGAGGCGGAAGTGGGCGAAGGTGGGGAGGCGGGTGCCAGCAAGGCGGTCCAGATGGCTCGCGCCATTCGGCATGGCAACATGGCCGCCATACGCAAGGTGGCCGGCATGGGCGAGCGCGGCGGCGACGAGCGCGGAGAGGCGGACTTCCTCCAGCTCGCCGCCTCCCTCCCGCCCGCTCTGGACATACAGCCCATCCGCGCCGCTCCGGAGGACGCCGACGCCCACGTCCTGCTCTTCCACCTGGAGCCCCTCATCCTCGGCCTCCTGGCAGAGGAGCGGGCCCGTGGACGGCCCGGCCCAGCCTCCAGCTCCGAGTCCTCCGCCTCCCTGGCCTCGGAGGGGACGGGCGGAGGAGGACGGGCGGAGGCGTTGGGCGCAGCGCCGTCCCTCTCCGGCCTCCTGGCCAAGGCCAAGGACAAGGCGGAGACCGTCCTCCGCGCCTCCCCCGCACCCTCCCGCAAGAAGGAGGCCGAGGCCGTCCAGCGCCTGGGCAGCCTGGAGACGCTGCACACGGACGTCGCCCAGCTCCTCCTCAGCCTCCTACACGGCTGGCACCTGGACGCGGACCTCGACAAGGTCGCCGCCGGACGACTCGGCCTCTTGCAGCCCAGAGACCCCGGCCTCTGCTTCGGCCTCCTATCCCGCACCGGCGCCCTCTCCGTCCGCCTCCCCAACGCCCTCGCCCCGCCCAAGACCAAGGCCGGCCTCAGCCCTTTCCAAGCATTCTCCAGCCTCCTCCACTGGAGTCTCAGCCCCTCCATCACCACCCACCACCTACTGGCCATCATCGCCGCCGCCAACACACTCATGTCCATGCCCAACGCCGCCTTCCTTCCACAGCACGAGCACAAGCGCCGCCTTGTCAAGTTACCCTCACTGCCCTCTTTTTATCCCCATATCAAACTGCATTTTCCTCACCAGGCGGATGTCCATGAAGTCAGGCCAGGGGCAGCCGAGCACAGAAGTGGCCGAGGCATTAGCAGCCGAAGGCTCTCAAATCAAGCAGGTCCCCTCCCACTTCCCCGCCCATTCAAAGACAGGGCTTAGGAGGAGCTTGTTTTGAGGGCTGGAGCCTGCTAGCAGCGCTCCACTGCGTCCTGTTGCCAGAGCTGGTGTCAGGCGCTGGGGCAGAGTACGCAGGACCTCGCGTGGAGCTGTTGGCCCGACGTTGGCAGGAGCGGTGTCTGGAGCTGCGGGAGGCCTCCCAGGCCCTGCTCCTGCGGGAGCTGAACCGCCTGGGCCCCGACGGTCGCCGCCGCCTGGTGGAGGCCTGGAGCCCCTACCTGCCCAACTTCCTGGACCCAAGTCTCTCCATCTTCGGCACCGCCCGCCCCCTCGCCAACGCTCCCTCACCCCACCAGCCCACTATGCCCGGACCGCCGCCCCCACCAGCCTCCCAAAACCCTGCCGCCTCCACACACGCGCCTTCCCCTGCCCCCTACTCTCCCCTGCTTACCTCGGCAGGTACCACACCTCGCCTCCGAGCTTGCTCATTCATTCACCACACCAAACCCTACCAGTAGCTAGTATCTAGATTGCACTAAGACTAAGGGGGCGCTCTTGAAGCTCGCATCGCCGTCCGCTGCATCGGTAATTCTTATCATTCACATTATGCCACTTCTTCAAGACAGTTTGCGCTTTCAATTTCTGCCCTAATTTTGATGCTGCCGTGAGGTGTGGTGCAATGATTGCGTATCTGCCTCTTCATTCTCTCCTCCCCACTCTAGACTAGCTCTTCCTAGATTACTCCTAACGCCTCACACGCCTAGCCCACTTCTCCAGCAGCCAATCTTTCTCTCTCTACGGCACTATAAGCTCTAATACTTGCAGCCTAGGTGCACTTTGAGGACGGCTAAGCAGTTATTTTCTGCAGTGCTGTCGGAGGAGCAAAGAATGAAATGGAATGCAGAGGGGGAGATGGAAGGGAGTCTGCTGGCGATACGGCGGAGGCAGGCGACGGCGGTGGTGCTGCTGGGTGTGGTGGGGGCAGAGTACGGGGAGGAGATGTCCGGCCCCGCCGCCTCCAGCGCCCCCAAGGGCTTCTCCGCCGGCGACCACGGCCTCGCTCGAGCCACTGCCCAGGTTCCTTCTCTCCTAGCCCTTTCCCTGCCCACAACCAGCTTCATGCCAAGGCTCTGCTGGAGTTGCTGGTGCAGCCGGCGTCTCCGCTGCTTCCAGCCTACTCCCCACTACGACGGGCGGCAATGGACCTGCTCGGACGCGGCTTCGTGGTCTGGCAGCCTTACCTGGACATCACCAAGGTTGCGGCAGCCCACACTCCCTCAGCTCCATCTATGGAGGCTTGGTGGTGCGTAGGTGGTGCTGGGTCTGCTGGAGCTGGCGGCGGGGTTGGAGGCGGGGCTGGGGCCTGGGGCTGGGCTGCCATTGAGTCCGGTGGCGGACGCGGCGCGAACGGCCCGCCACGCCCTCGTCCTCATCGCCACGGCCCGCCCTCCCGCCTTCATCACCGCCCTCAGCAAGGAGGTCGCCCGCCACAATGCATCCGCTGCCCAGGCCGGCCTACAGCATTCCCAATCGCCTCTCGTTCGACAACCGCTTTCTTCCTCTTCACCTTAGCCTGCTGGAAGAATGGGGGAGAATCGACAGGTGAAAGCACGCGGGGAAATCTTGCGCCTGCTGGAGGTGCTGATAGAAAAGGAGCAAACGCACGTGCTACAACTGCTGCTGCCGGTGGGGGAGATCCTGGTCCACTGCCTGGACACCAGTCTCCTCAAAAGCTCCAGCCTAGGCGACGTTTTCCCGCCCATCGCCAAGTCCCCTTCAGTCTACGAATGGGGAAAGAAAAAGAAGGCGATGGTTTGAGGTTCTACATGGTGAGCTACTGCAGCGGCAGTAGACGCATCGCGTTCGGCGGCACAAACGGCCAGGTGGCCCTGCACGAACTCCGCGCCTCTAGGGCTCAGGTTGACCAGCTTAGACCACATTCCTCTAGGCCTCTAGGCTCCACACTGAGCCTTTGACAGACGTTCCAAGCGCACAGCAAGGCGGTGACGGCGGTGGCGTTCTCGGAGGACGGGAAGCACCTGGCCAGCTACTCCGCCGACGAGGCCAAGGTCAACTTCTGGTCCGCCAGCGGCTCCTTCCTCGGCATGGGCGCCAGTCAGGTGCAGATGAGGAGGATGAGAGGGAGAGAAGGGAAGGTAAGATGAAGGAAGAGGTTTCAGGTGAAGCTGGTGAAGCAGGTCCCGGCCCCGTCCGCCTTCCCGGTAGCGAGTCCGGGAGGGACTCCGCTGGCCTTCCGGGCCCGCCTAGTCTGGGTCGGCCCTAAGGCCCTCACCCTCCTCCTACCCAATGGCAAGGAGCACCGATTTGCTATGTAGATTCTTTCATGCCTCCCTTTTATACTTGTGTCTATTCAGGTGATTATTCATTCCCATTGGCAGTCTCTTGTGATAGTCCTTTGTCTGCTTGTGATAGGCTAGGCTTTCTTAACTCGTCTTCATAATCTTTTCTTTATCGATCCAACACTGTGTCCAGCTGTAGCTAAGCTTGAGCAAGTAGTCTAGAGCTTGAAGTTGAAACTGTTGGGCTAGCTTTGGAAATATGTTGAATACACCAGGCAATTCAGCATAAATACAAGACTAAAGCCGATGCTCATAGCTCAAAGCCGATGAGCTACACTTCCGCCTTCGTGAACTTGGACGTTTCCATGCTCCGCTCCAGGGCTTTATCTGGCGGGTGGTGCCTGGCGTTGGCCTGGGCGATGAGGCTGCTGGCGGAAAGTGAAGCGAATTCCTGCCGCAACGCGATGTCCTTCAATTAATCGTATTTAATTGGCGTTAGCTAAAGGTTCAAAGCAACCTGTCACGGCCAAGCTGCTCACCAATCGCTTTGTTGGTAAGGGTGTCAAACAGCTTTTGAAACTTCTGCACCGCTACCTAAGGACATTTGAAGATTAGTCTCTTTCTGCAATGAAAAATATGATCACCTTCTTGAGATCTCGCTTCTTCTTAGCTAGGGACCCGGAGGCAGCTCCCAGTGATCGAAGATGAAATTTGGTATCATTCTCCATGATATAACATAGCGTACTTTGGCCAGGGCGACGTAGAAATCCTAACATAGAAGAGGGTCACGCCCGGCGATTTGCTCTTTCTCCGCCACCGCCTAGTTATTGTCTCCTTTGCCTCCTTATCCTCAATTGTGGCGGAGTAGAGGAGAGGATTAAACCCACCTTTTTGGCCTGTAGAACACGATTCTGAGCGGCAGACGGCCGCAAAAAGACCACCTCGCACAGAGGACCTGCAACCAATCAGCTCTTTGACCTACCATGCCTTGCCTAGTATGGCACCAGGCGTCCAGATGAATTTCGGCGGCACCTCCTCGCCCACCTTGTAAGAGTGGAAGAAAGGTAAGAAAGAGGTCGTAGTTGAGGAGAAGGCTCAATATCATCAGCATGGACAGAATGCAGCCTATGAAACTGCTGACGCTGCCAGACAGGCGTCCAGCCCGCTCCAGATACTCCCCTGACCGCCACCTTTAATACAATTCTATCTCCAATGCCATGGCCTGCAGGTTCAACGAGGCTTCCATTCGATCCCCTGGCCCAGCGCTTCGGAATTCTTAATCTGCTTCAGCCTGATGTTGAAGATGATGTGCCAATATCCCTTCCCCTCCGCCCACTCTGGACCCAGGTTCACAAGTTGTAAAAACCTGTTTTGCTATTAGTTATTATTAATTTAATTTTTTTGCATAATTCGACTTTCTATCAATAGCGTGTCTTAAGTGGTGCCTTCTTAATCCTTCATTGGCCTGGCGCGAGGGAGCACAGCGACCGTCAGCGCCCAGGCCCTCTTTTCGACCCAGGTGTATGTTTTGAGGGTTATTGCCAGATCTCAAAATTGATAAGCGTTTTTCTCAACCCACATAGCACCGATTGCACTGATTTTTGCTGCAATGGAAAGGGCAACATCGAATTATGGGGGGTACTCGCGAAAATCAGCATAAAAGTTCGGATTTGATGGAGAAAATCGAAAACAAGTTGCCGTCCGAACTCCTGCTGCCCTGCCCTGCCCTGCTGCCCTGCTGCTTCGCATCTGCTAATGAACGAGAGTAGGTATTTATTCGATCTCCCCCCTTTACTTGAACCCAGTGCTCAACTGCGCAGATTTGCATGAAACTAATAAACTACTCCCTTAACAACAAATCTATGCGCCCCTGTGGTGTAATGGTAAAACGACTGGCTTATGGCTGAGCCTATTGGGTTCGAAGCTAGCAAAATTAATTTAATTAAGTCAGTTAATTTTTATTTTTGCATGACTTTTAATGTAGAAGAAATATCTGGTACCATCGGCAAGCTGAAAGTAAAGCTCTTTTCTCCTAAAAATCGAATTTTCCGAGTGTAAGGCTAAGGAAATTTAAATTGAAAAAATACAGAACAATAATAAAAACAGAACATATATACATTAAACACATACATTAAAATTAAAATGATTTAAATGAATAACAAACAAGGAAATATCGGCTATAGCCAATAGATGCGCGGCCTTTTTTACCTTGTTAAGCAATGAAATGAACAATAAGGAACACAAGAAAAATTTAGCAACAAATTAATATTGGCAAGTAACAAATTGATATTGGCCTATTTTGGGTTTCTGAGGCTTTTAAATGATAACAACAATCTAAATAATAATCAATAATTAATACAAGTAAAATTTAATTTTTTGAAATATTTTCGAATTTCAAGCTCTCCATTTTCGAGGTTTTTTGATCATAAATCTGGAACAAATCAAAATTGCGCCAAGCGCACAAAAACGTCCCGAGCCACCACCTAGACGGACCTCCATGCAAAATTTTAGCAAATTTCATTGAAAAACCGAGGAGTACGGGCTGCGGTACCACACACATATATATATATATATATGCGGACAGACGGACGAAAAATGGGGTAACTGTATAAGCGGGCCTTGGCCGCCCGCCGCTCCGGGCAGGGCGCCAGAGCTCCTCCGGCCTCCGGGCACGGGTGCTACGGCCCCTACGCTTCGCCTAGCATGCTTCGCATGCCAGGCTACGCTCCGGGGCCTCCGCACCCATGCCCTCCGGCCTCCGGAGCTCTGACTGCCCTGCCCGTCGCGGCAGGCGGCCTGCGGCCGCGCAAAATGAGTTTTATTTTTGTATCTTAAAAGTTAAGGAAATAAATGGTACCATCGGCAAGCCGAAAGTAAGCTCTTTTCTCCCAAAAAAACAATTGCCCCGAGTGTAAAGTCAAGGAAATTTCCCTACTACGAGTGGAATCTGCTGTGTCACCTGTATTTTGTGTGAGCGCGCCTGAAAAGAGTTCTTAAACTGCGCGCGAAAACAAAATGCAGATGCCCCACAAGCAGATTCCACTCGTAGTAGGGAAATTTCCTTGACTTTACACTCGGGGCAATTGTTTTTTTGGGAGAAAAGAGCTTACTTTCGGCTTGCCGATGGTACCATTTATTGGGCTGGCGCGAACGGAGCTTTAGCGGAGTGTCAGCGCCCAGCCCCTCTTTTCGACCCAGGTGTACGTTTTCGGGGTTATTGCTAGATCTTAATTTTGATAAGGCTCTAGCTCATGACAGGAAGCTTCAATCGTTCTAATTCCTGTTGCATTGGAAAGAGCATCTGCAAATTGTCCAAAACTCGCGAGGAATTGTCAGAAAACGACAGAATTCTAGAGAAAATCGCTGAAAGCCATTTGTCCGAACTCCTCCTTCTTCTTCTTCTTCTTCTTCTTCTTCTCCTCCTCCGCATCTATTCAATGGACGATAGTAGGTATTCAATTGGCCAACAGTAACGGGTCAGCAAAGACATAATTGTATTTAATTAATATAGTCCAATTGGATAAACCAAGCATGCGGCTGTATGGTCAAGTGGTTTGTTCGCCTGATCTGGATCTGTTAGGGTTGGGTTCGAATCCTCCTCATTGCAAATATTTTTTGTTTTATGTATAAAAAGTGGGAGAAATATCTGGTACCATCGGCAAGCCTAAAGTAATCTCTTTTCTCCCAAAAAAACAATTGCCCCGAGTTCAAAGTCAAGGAAATTTCCTCTACTACTAGTGGAATCTGCTGTGTCACCTGCATTTTGTGTTTGCGCGCCTGAAAAGAGTCTCTTAAACTGCGCGCTAAAACAAAATGCAGATGCCCCACAAGCAGATTCCACTCGTAGTAGGGAAATTTCCTTGACTTTACACTCGGGGCAATTGTTTTTTTGGGAGAAAAGAGCTTACTTTCGGCTTGCCGATGGTACCATTTATACTCTTTTCAGAGCCAGTGTATGAGAAAGGATGTAAACATGAAGCGTGTGGGTGAGAGTGGAGAACTGGGGAGTTAACAGCTTCATGCGCAGCTCCATTACTTGGCTCCAGCATGTTTTCTTTGCCAATTAAAGGGTATGGCCTTTGGCGGTGAATGACATCCGCCTGGTCCGACACCAGCCCGAACAGCCAGGAACAGCCGTGCTGGCCTTTTGAGGGGACTAGGCGTTTGCTGAAGAGGTGGACGCATTGCCTCTAGAGCTTTGGTGAGGAAGCGGAGGCGGGATTCCACGGTACCAGTAAAGGCCAATGATTCGCTCTCAAACTCGCTGCCTCGTCTAGTTTTGAAGGCCATTTGGAGACATGAATTACAAACTCTGCTCAATGCTGTGGCCTCCACGCGAATGTATTGGTCGAAAGCGGGCGTGTAGCGACTCTCATCGAACAACTCCTTCCATTCGCTCTGGCCCTCGCGTACCGCTGAGCTCACCTGTACGTGATCCAACCAGCTCAGTAACTCAGTAATCAATTGAATAAGCAATCAGAGCTTAAGCAATAAGCAAAAGCTTTCCAGCGGATGCCTTTCAGAGTGGAGCTGCTGACGTTGTACGTCGTATTCTGATGTGGAAACGACGGTGTAATCAGCACCATGAAGGCCAGACTGTCGCTGGTCTTTTTCTGCAAACCAATCTCTCTTCCACATCTCATTTTCTCCAGCTTAACAGGTTCTATCGGCTGTTACTTTGTCATTTTTACTTCTTATTATAATTTTTATTTCATTGCTGAAATGGCAAAAGTTCGTGGTGGGGAGAGAAGGAGAGCTTACCGAAGGGTTCCAGTTGTCGGCTGCCAAGGAATCAATGGGCTCTTCATGGCTGAACAACAACAGTGGCAGTATATTTGTCCTGAAGAGGTGGCGGTTTTAGAAGAAGTGAGGCATAAGATACCAAAAGTGGAACAGATGGAAGGCCTCCTTTAGGGCTGGGGCAGCGATGGGAAATGCCCAACCAAACCAAGTGATAGTGGTTATTTCTTAAAGAGGAGGCGGTGTTAGGAGAAGAGGAAGTGAGGATGAAGAATGCAGAAAGGAGTGCAGCAGGCGGAAGACCTCTTGTAGGATAGGGGGCTGGGGCTGCGTTTGGGAAGAGCTGGCAGGTGCGAGCCAGGACGATGGGCCCAGGAGATGCTGCCGAAGTAGCCGAGGTCACTATTGAATGAGGCTCAAGAAACCAGTTGTATAGGAGGCGAATGCTCTCCATCAGAAGTCTGGCCGGGGCTGCGTTGGGATACAACTGGCAGGCCAGGGCGGCCACGATGGCCCAGGTGACCCCGCCCAGATATCCCAGCACGTTGGAGTAGATGCCCGCCTTCTTGGCCCAGGTTTTGAGGGCCCTCAGCGTGAGGCGGAGGGTTCCCTTGCGGGGCACGAGGCTGAGGATTTTGTCCGTGACACGGCATCCATTGAGAGAACGAATGGATCGCTTATCCTCAACAATGTCCCGATGTAGTCCATCTCGTCGCGCCAGGAGTAGGTCCATCTCTATCCCGCCCAAGCTCAGCTTCAGCACTGGAACGTAGGAGTCAGGCACAGCTTGAAGCTTTCCACCTTCAACACTGTCCAGTTGTGTCAGTGGAAGAGGGTAAGAGGCTGGTGGTGTGGCGAACCGAATCTTCACAGCTGATGAAACTTTGGAGGTGGTGGTGTCCTTGCCCATGAAGAGGCTTCTTTCAATGTGCCGCGCGGCCAGCAACAGAACATCGATGTCGGTACCGCGGCGTGCACAACAAGACTGAATTTTCCGAAGGGCCGGATAGAGCCAACTGATTCCTCCAGTTATTCCTCCGTCAGCCCTTTCTTCTGACTTCGTAGTCTCAACTACCCATTTCTTCCACTGCCGATGATAGAGCGCAAGTGGATTAGGGTTCCATGAAAACTTGGTACAGTGGACAACTTGGTACAGGGAAAACTTGGTACAGCTAAGAATGTGGCCAATTATTCATACGCAAATATATTGCACCTTCTTTTTAGTGTAGCCTTTATGAACTTGGTTGAGAACCATAAAGAAGGGAGGGTGTTCATGAAAAGTGTGCCTTCCTGGATTTGGAGCATATATACGATGGTAGTTGGCGCAGATGAAAATGATTCTGGCTTCAAGCTGAGCAGAGTCACGTCGCCTAGGCTCTCCTCCCCACCCCAGCTTTTCTCCTGCCCCAAATCTTCAGCTGGGAAATCTCAGAAGTTTTAGCAGCATTATAGTAGATACGTTTGTGTAAGCTTATGTGTGCAAATATCTGTTGTACCAAGTTATCCCTGTACCAAGTCATCCCGGTACCAAGTTTTCCACTGTACCAAGTTATCCTTGTTCCAAGTTTTCCCTGTCCCAAGTATTCCCTGTACCAAGTTTTCCACTGTACCAAGTTTTCCCTGTACCAAGTTCTCCACTATACCAAGTTTTCCTGTTACCGTGGAGTGAGCACCGAGGAAGAAAGGCACCAATTTCTCAAACTTGTTCGCTCTCGTAGGCGTCCAAGTTAGGAAGCACGTTGTCCAGCTCAACGGACGCCACCAGATCCTCCAGGTTCACAAGCGAGTCCTACGTAGCGCCAAACTCACCATCAGTCGTCTGCTAAACCCACATTGCTCTGTCCCTCTGCCTGTGTCACTTTGACCACAACCACCTCCTTTTGCCGGTGGTGGAAGCAGAAGGGGAGCTCGGAGGCCTGCCAAGCAGCGCCAATCCATCTCCTTGCTCTGGGCTGGGGCAAAAAATGGCTACACTGCGCAGCATAGCCCAGCAAGCGCAAAAACAAGCTTTTAGGAACATTCGCGCGCAGTTTTTTATTTTTCCTTCTTATCACGAGAGTTATTTGACCATTTCCTTGATGCTTCAAAAGATTTTAGAACAAAAAATTAAGAATGAGAATATCAAGGGATACAGAGAATGAACGAGACTTTATATTGAATGCATTGGTGACCAATACATCTGCGTCTAGGCCAAAGGATGGATATATAGAAGAAAGGAATAAAATAAAAGGTTACCGTTTGATCTATTATGTCGCAATTTCCAAATAGATGTTCAATATGTTACAAAAAAAGTTAAACTAGGAACTACATATATTTTTATTCACTAGCGGAAATTGCATTATTTGAAGATTCCACTGCGATGCAGTGATCAAACCGAATGGATATGATGCGCGATATTTGGTCGCTTGACATAATTTTTTTTTAGTTTCGGGACATATTTTCAGTTTGAGTCAAGAAAACCTTTTTGGTTTTACCCTTCTCATCTAAACTTTCTCGTACTATTCAATGGCGAAAGCTTCAAAGGACTATGTCTTTGATTAATAATGTTGATTATCCTTTCCATTAGCAAGTAATAAATTCAAGAAAGCTCCACTTGTCCTGTGTCTATTAACTTAGGCCCTTCAGAAAGCGAAAGAATACTGTTGATCAACCCTGCTCTTTCATGTTTGGTTGAGCCCCAGCTTCCAGCGTCACGAGCTTTTGTTCCAATGAAACGTGATCTATGCCTGAGTTGTCTCCATTTCTGTATGCCTGTTTCATCAATTTGCTTGATTAGACCCCGCTGAGAACTCTTTCAGTGTCCCATGTCAAATAGATGTGCCGTTTTGTTGGACAGGTAACAGGCATTCAGGCCATCACGCTATACTAAGCTCTTGCTATCCAAGCATGGAGCTCGCAAGACCTTAGCCGCCCTTTCTTGTCTGGCAAAAAGCAAGAAACAAGTGAGCTTATGTTGCTTTCCCGCTTATTCAAGTTGTATTAGGTAGCAGAGGAAAAGTGGAAGCTGTGAAAGAGGTTGAATGAGGGGGGAGGGGGGCTAAAGGAGCAAATGTTTTGGAAACAGATTGATTTCCCTCACGCAAGATGCTGCGGTATGGAAGCAGTAGCAGGGCATTCTCCTATGGGCTCTTTCATCCAGCCCACCTAGCTTCATTCTCAAGAACCCCATCAATTCTCTTGTCTGAAGCTGGCAATTTCCGCTCTAGGTGGCGCGAATGGAAATATGAGCATATGAGAGGTTGGGGAGAAGAAACAATTTGCTATACTGGAAGACGGGCATAGAAGTTGAGATTAAGCTGGAAGAGAAGGGCTTTGGTTGGGTAGAGCAGCGAGAGGGATTGGGCTGATGGAGGAAGGGAAGGGAAGGGCTTGAGGAGATAGGTAGGCGGGCTTTTCTGGCTGGAGGGAGGGGGAAGGCGGTTAGAGAGGGGAAGGGGAGAGAAAGAAGTGGGCTTTGGCCTTTGCTTGGCTAGTCGTGATTAGCGAGGGTTTTGAAGCGGAGTGGACATGGCTGGGCGGACGGGCCTCGCCAGGCTCTTCCTCAGCTGCCTCCTTCGCCTCCTCCCCTTCGCCGCTACCACCTCCTCCTACTCAACCCCTCCACCTCAACTACTCCCTTTCGGTTCTTCCTCCCTCCTCCTCCTCCTCCACCTACACCCACCTCACCCACACCACCCTACACCCATATGCTCCCTTTCCTCCTCATACACGCCTTCGTCGCCTCTACCGGTCAGTCAGACAATATCTCACATCTCTACACCCCATCACATGCACTGCTCAGGATCATGGAGAAGGCTGTGGGTTGCAGCGGTGACCTATGCGGGGGACTGGGAGAAGCTGCTGTATGAGGATTTACTGCGCTACTACAACCCGCTGGTCCGCCCGGTCATCGTGGAAGGAGAGCCCATCAACGTCACCCTCAGCCTCGATCTACAGCAAATTATTGACATTGATGAAAAGAATCAGGCAAGCTTTTTCTTTGATTATTCAAAGCTTACCTAATCCTAACTTCATTCAGGTCATCAGGACAAACGTTTGGATGAAATACATTTGGCGCGATATTTACCTTTCTTGGGATCCGAAGAAATACGGTAAGCCGCTTCATATCTTCATTCCTTGTGCAAAGTTCCTTCGAAACAGGGAATGTGTCCGAGGTTCGACTGCCCATCCACAGAATATGGAAACCCGACATCCTTTTGTAAGCAAAGGAGGATACTTTACAAACAAACCAGGACATTGTTACTTAGGTATAATTCGGCGGATCCGGGATTCGACAGCCTCTATCCGTCCAATGCGATTGTGTACAGGTTCCCATTCTCTTAAGAAAAGCGATATGAGAGTGGAACAAAGGAGAAATTGAGCGATGGGTCAATCAATTGGATTCCTCCTGGGATCGTGACGAGCAGTTGCAAAATCAACATTCAGTTACTTTCCCATGCTATAATCCTAGCTCTTGTTCGTCGAATGTAAATTTCTGCGGCAGGTGGTTCCCCTTCGACGACCAGGAGTGCAAACTCAAGTTTGGAAGCTGGACTTACTCGGTTCTCTTCTTTCCTTTCCTACCATTCCCACTATTTCTTTCCTGCAGGGCTTCCAAATCAACTTGCTGGAGGGGGCGGCTGAGGCAAAGCCAAAACATTTCCATCTCACCAGCTCCTTGTATTCTTCTCCAATCTCCACATTTGCAGATTTCCAACTACAAGACCAACGGAGAATGGAGTCTCATGGGCAAGCTTCACTTTACTTTAGTTACTGCTCAACAAGAAAGTTTAGAGCTATATTTGCAGGAACTCCTGTGAAACGAAACGTAATCAAATACGACTGCTGCCCAGATCCATACATAGATGGTTGGGTGCAAATGAAAATTAATCGGATATAGGAACGATAATTTTCAGTGACGTTCTTCTTGCACGTCAGACGGCGTACCTTGTACTATACTCTGAATCTCCTGATACCTTGCGTCATCATGTCTTCTATGACTCTGTTCACTGGCTAACTATAGCATTTCTAATGAACATAAGGAGGTATGATTTGAAAGGTTCGCTTTCACGCTTCCTCCCGACTCTGGCGAAAAGGTAAAAGCCTCAAGTGGGTTAACGCTGCTCTTTTTATCAGACTTTCGTTAAAGCTGACACTGGTAGTGACGATCTTCATGAGCTTGTGCGTGACGATGTTGATGGTGGCGGAGGCAATGCCACAGACGAGCGATGCGGTTCCTTTCGTCTGTACTCCGCCCCTTCTTTCTCACTTCTCTCCCAACCACCACTAGCCTTTCCTTTCCAGCCCTCTACTTCTCCTCTCTCATGATTGTGGTGGCCATCTCCATTTGCCTGGAAATCCTTGTCCTCAACTGGCATCATCGCGGCCCGGACACCCACGAAATGAGCGACACCGTTCATTTCAACCAGCCTCGTCTTTGGGAGAAGTGAAGGGAATGTATTGGATAGGTGCGCTATCTATTCCTGGACCTCATCCCCAGCATCCTGCTCATGCAGCCCTACAAGGCGCTGGAAGAAGCGGCGGCCTACAGGCAAATCGGCAGCAGCGCCAGCCCCGAACACAAGGCCAACGGCTTCAAACCCTTCTCAGACACCATCGTTCCTCTTCACCCTTACTCTTACTCTTCCTTCCCCCTTACCCCCACCCCGCCTACCCACCCACACTCACACTCCAGTACTCAACTTTGAGGTGGCGGACAAGGCGGCACGCTCACTTCTGGCCAATGTGCTGGACATGGACATGGCCACCACTTTCAACTACGAAATGGCCGGAGTCAAGGGATCCGTAAGTGGCAGCTCCGACGAAGCCTCTCTCAAAGGACGCTTCAGGGCAAGGTTGGGCACTGGGCTGAGTCGCTGTGTTCATTGGGCTGATGAGAGTTGGCGTGTGCAGTGTGTGCAGCTGCGGGTCGGTGTTGCGTGAGCTGCGAAAGCTGACGGTGAAGATGGCGGAGGATGCGGAGGACGAGGCCAAACGGCTGGAATGGCAGTACGCAGCCAACGTCATGGATCGGTCGCTTCCTTCTGCCTCTGAACTCTCCTCCCCACTCCTCCAACTCTTCCGCTTTCAGGCTTTCGCTCGTCATTTGCACTGCTATTCTCCTCGGCTCCACCACCACCTTTGTCATGGCTGCTCCTTATTTGTATGCATGATTCCGGCCTCTCACAGCAATTTATCCTCCCTCCACCGCAGTTTATGTCCCTTTCACCATCTAGAAGGAAAGCAAAGGCCTTTTTGCGCGGCCGAAGGCCGCCTGCCGCGGAGGGCAGGGCAGTCAGAGCTCCGGAGGCCGGAGGGCATGGGTGCGGAGGCCCCGGAGCGTAGCCTAGCATGCGAAGCATGCTAGGCGAAGCCTAGGGGCCGTTGCACCCGTGCCCAGAGGCCGGGGAACTCTGGCACCCTGCCTGGAGCGGCGGGCGGCCAAGGCCCACTTATACAGTTACCCCATTTTTCGTCCGTCTGTCCGCATATATATATATATATATATATATATATATATATACATATATATATATATATATATATATATATATATATATATATATATATATATATAAATATGTGTGTGTGTGGTACCGCAGCCCGTACTCAGCGGTTTTTCAATGAAATTGGCTGATTTTTTGCATGAAGTTCCGTCTGGGTGGTGGCTCGGGACGTTTTTGTGGGATCGATGCCATTTTGATTGGTTCTTGATTTATGGTCAAAAAACCTCGAAAATGGAGACCTTGAAATTCGAAAATATTTCGAAAATTTAAATTTTACTTGTATTAATTATTGATTATTATTTAGATTGTATTTATCATTTAAATGCCTCAGAAACCCAAAATAGACTGATCAATTTGTTGCATTTTACATTTGTTTTTCACTAGCATTTCATGAGTTGACATGCTTATTGTTAATTTCAATGTTTCACAAGGTGTATAAGGCCGCGCATCTATTCGCGATAGCCGATAATACCTTGTTTATTTTACTAATGCAAAAAAACGACGCCGTTTTATGACAAATGAAATGACCTGCCCAACGTGAGGTGACTCTCGGAAAGCAAAATGCTACCATCGGCCAGCCAATTTTTATGGTCTCTCTTGACGGTCCAACCTACAACATAGCCAAATACAGGGGGGGGAGGCCTTTTCCGTACGGCTAACTTTAAAAATTTATTTCTCCAGCCCACCAAAAGCTAGAGGGCTGAAAATTTGTATGGAAGTCGTTCCAACCCTCAATGATCTGCAAATCAATTTGCGGTTTAAAACATCAAGTAGAACCAGAGAAACAGTCATTTTCGTAAAGTCACTCAAAAATCGGTACACCTCGACAGTGAATTTTTTTTCACCTGAATTTAAGGCTTGATTTCTCAGCCCCATCAAATCCGTTTGAGCCCAAAATTTCACACAATTTAGTCCTAAGTGTCCTTAACTTACATATAAATTTTTATCTTTCTAGGTGCTCCCTATGTCGAGAAACAGCTTTCAAAGTAAAACAACCTTTTTACTTTTTCCATTATTTCATAGTATTCTCCAGCTGGACTGGCCCTTAACCATAGGAAAGGGGGAAAAGTGGGGTGTACTCCGAAGGCTGTTTCTCAACACAGGGAGCACCTAGAAAGATAAAAATTTATATGTAAGTTACGGACACTTAGGACTACAATGTGTTAAATTTTGGGCTCAAACGGATTTGATGGGGCTGATAAATTAAGCCTCAAAATCAGGTGAAAAAAAAATTCACTGTCGAGGTGTACCGATTTTTGAGTGACCTTACAAAAATGACTGTTTCTCTGGTTCTACTTGATGTTTTAAGCCGCAAATTTTTTTGCAGATCAATGAGGGTTGGAACTACTTCCATATAAATTTTCAGCCCTCTAGCTTTTGGTGGGCTGGAGAAATAAATTTTTAAAGTTAGCCGTACGGAAAAGGCCTCCCCCCCTGTAGATAGCCTATTCTGTGCATTGTGCCTTTAACACAAATGTCAAGAAGGTGTTTGATGATGCTTGATGTTTTCTTAATGAGAGCAATTTTCCATCAAGTTTACAGCAAGTAGCCTATGAATACTCATGAAAATCATCTAAGAATAGCAGATGAGACTCCTCAATGAAGCCAACAAATGAAGGCCAGGGCGCAAAGCTAAAAATAAACTGATCAGTGAATCAGCGTACTGAATCATGCGGGATCACTTTTTAGCGCTGTTTTGCATTTTTGATCAGCCGATCACCTCATCTGCGCGTTCCCCTTCCAGCGCTTTGTTTACACCTCTTCCAACACTCTAGCCACCGCTCCTCTTCACTCCCTCTTGAGTCTGCTCTAGCCAACCGACAACGGCGGAAGAACACGTCAACGCGGCGCCAAAGCTGATGTGCACCAGCTGAACGATCTCCTCACCAGCCCCCTTCCAGCGCTTTGTTTACACCTCTTCCAACACTCTAGCCACCGCTCCTCTTCACTCCCTCTTGAGTCTGCTCTAGCCAACCGACAACGGCGGAAGAACACGTCAACGCGGCGCCAAAGCTGATGTGCACCAGCTGAACGATCTCCTCACCAGCCCCCTTCCAGCGCTTTGTTTACACCTCTTCCAACACTCTAGCCACCGCTCCTCTTCACTCCCTCTTGAGTCTGCTCTAGCCAACCGACAACGGCGGAAGAACACGTCAACGCGGCGCCAAAGCTGATGTGCACCAGCTGAACGATCTCCTCACCAGCCCCCTTCCAGCGCTTTGTTTACACCTCTTCCAACACTCTAGCCACCGCTCCTCTTCACTCCCTCTTGAGTCTGCTCTAGCCAACCGACAACGGCGGAAGAACACGTCAACGCGGCGCCAAAGCTGATGTGCACCAGCTGAACGATCTCCTCACCAGCCCCCTTCCAGCGCTTTGTTTACACCTCTTCCAACACTCTAGCCACCGCTCCTCTTCACTCCCTCTTGAGTCTGCTCTAGCCAACCGACAACGGCGGAAGAACACGTCAACGCGGCGCCAAAGCTGATGTGCACCAGCTGAACGATCTCCTCACCAGCCCCCTTCCAGCGCTTTGTTTACACCTCTTCCAACACTCTAGCCACCGCTCCTCTTCACTCCCTCTTGAGTCTGCTCTAGCCAACCGACAACGGCGGAAGAACACGTCAACGCGGCGCCAAAGCTGATGTGCACCAGCTGAACGATCTCCTCACCAGCCCCCTTCCAGCGCTTTGTTTACACCTCTTCCAACACTCTAGCCACCGCTCCTCTTCACTCCCTCTTGAGTCTGCTCTAGCCAACCGACAACGGCGGAAGAACACGTCAACGCGGCGCCAAAGCTGATGTGCACCAGCTGAACGATCTCCTCACCAGCCCCCTTCCAGCGCTTTGTTTACACCTCTTCCAACACTCTAGCCACCGCTCCTCTTCACTCCCTCTTGAGTCTGCTCTAGCCAACCGACAACGGCGGAAGAACACGTCAACGCGGCGCCAAAGCTGATGTGCACCAGCTGAACGATCTCCTCACCAGCATCACCGCCAACTGTGAAAGGAAACTATTTTGTAATGAGGATTATATGAGAAATATTTATCTTGTACCCACACAGAGAAAATTTGCAGAAGGAGGCCGATAAGCGAGAGGAAAAGGCCGAGGCGGAGAAGAAAGGGAAGGTGACTGCAGGAGGCATCAGCGGCGAAGTTGACGACATCCCGGCCATGTCGGAGACACTGGGCGGAGGCTGGGACAAGAGGGTCTGTAAAGGTGGAAAATTTTTTGGAAACTGTTTAGAGCTTAGTACAGGGGATGAAGGCCTAAGGTATGGCATTACTGGATTTGAAAACCGTTTGTGCCAATTCGCTTTCTTTCCCAAGTTATGGCTCATTATGTCCTGAGAGGTCGAAAATGGCCCTTTTTTGGCTGTTTTTCACCTGCTTTCACATAAACAGAAATGTTAACATTTCACAAATTTTCCTAAATCTGTCTGTAGGTAGAGAATCAGGTCATAATATGAAGGCAGGTCAAAAACAGCCAAAGAAGCCATAACTTGGGAAAGAAAGCAAATTGGCACAAACGGCTTTCATTGCCAGTAATGCCATACCTTAGGCCTTCATCCCCTGTACTCAGCTCAAAACACGTTTCCATGGCCCATTTTTGATTTCTCCAGTCTTAAGACATTTTTTTGAAAATTCCAACGCTAGATAGATCGCAAAAACGTGCTCTACAACTCGGTTACATAAAAACTGAAACAGTCTGTTACAGTCGCATAAAAACTGAAAAGTTAATTTTTCCACCTCTTATTTAGGATTATTAAACCTTTATATGACCTGTGTTTTAAAATGCAAAAGTAGCAGCCAATTGAGCCTGGAAAAGCTTGGAGAAATTGTGATGCCGAAGAAATTGGTTTGCAGATAAAGGCAAGTATGTACAGGTGGTTGGATCATGTACAGGTGAGCTCTGAGGCAGTGGAGGGCCGGAGCGGATGGGAACAGCCGTTCATTGCTTTGACAAGGCAGAGAATGGAGCTGTGCCTGGAGCTTCTTGCTCACCAGCACACCGCTGTGACACATACGCTTCAGTTACATGCCAGCCTGGAAAATGCTTCCGCTTGTACACTGAGCGTGATTACGAGAAAATGCTGGTTCACACTTCTCCTTTCCCCACCTCCCCACTTCTCCTTTCACTGGCTCTCCTTGAAGTGCCAATTGTAGGCGGAGACGCTACGCTGCGAAATCTCCTCCGTGGTCCTCCGGTTGAAGGCGCTGGGCGTCAAAGACATATTCGAAGGGCGTCTAATTCATGGACGAGCCTCTCCTTGAGAGCCTATTATAGGCCCTGGACCTTCTCACCATTCATTTATTCCCATACTTTATGAGAGAGAAAACTGGGTATGACAGAACCTGGAGGCAATTGTGCTGCTGGGCAGTCTTCCCATTTCGAATGGGCGCACATGGGTGCGTCCCGTTCGGAGTGGGGGACTGACTCAGCTCTTGCACGGCATTGCCTGCCTCTGCGGCAAGGCATTGTGTGCCATTGCGAGGTGTTGTGCAACAGCCTCCTCTGGGCTATAAAAGGAGCTCCAGGAGGCTGGAGATCATCAGTCCAGCCAGGACTGCTCCAGACTCCGGACTCCGACGCCTACCTTGTACGAGTGGACTAGAACGAGAAGATGCTCCTGGAATCCATCCTTCTCCGTCACCGCAGGCTTCCGCCTGCCACCGCAGGCTTCCGCCTGCCACCACAGGTTTCCGCCTGCCTCCGCAGGCTTCCGCCTGCCATCGGAACCGGCCTGCCTCCAGCCTGCTTCCAGCCTGTCCGGCTGGCCTCTCTCAGAGGCCAGCCCAGACGGCCCAGCCGACCCAGCCGCCCATCCGGACCACCTGGGCGGATCAGCCCAGGCCGCCCTTGCAGGCGGGTCAGCCAGACCCGCCCGTTGCAGAGGTCGGCCTGGCCTGCTCTTGCAGACCAGTCAACAACTGTCAACGGATCTTGCAGCAACGGCCTCTCTTGCAGGCCGCCCGCTGCCCGGCTGCCCTGCTGCCCTGTTGCCCAGTTGCCCTGCCAGGGCAACGCGGGCAATCTCTATTCCGCTGCGCGTGCGAACATGATAACAGAGAGCGTTTCGAGCCGCCGGGGAAGGGTTTGTGCATGGCCATGCGCACAGGCCAGCACATCTTCCCCAGCTTCAGTCCGCAACGACGCCAAGGATTGATCACCCAACAACGTCACTGGACCAGCACCTCAAACCCTCAATTCTTCCCTCCTTTCTCCTCTACCCATACTTGCCTGAAGTTGGGTGAGGGATAGGAGGGGAGGTTTGAGGAAGAGGCTTCGTCAAACTTCAACGTCGCCTACGGATTCCAGGCGGGCTGTTTGAGAGAGGAAAGCTAATAGAGGCGCATGTGCCCAAATTATGCTACCCTCTTCTCTCACAGCCAGTCCATCTTCATTCTTCTGCTCAAGTCCTCAAAAGCCTTCTGTTGCTTGACGAGTTTTTGTCTGATGGCTCATAAAGAGCATCAAATACATAAACTCAAAAAGCTCTAGAAAGCTTCCTTCGGCAAGCCTCGAAAAAGGCCACGCACCAAGAACAAAGGCTTCCAGCATCTCCAATCGGCGGAGGAAAAGGGCAAAGGCTATGGAAGCTTTTGCAGGAAATTATTGGCCAGAATTAAATTTTTGGCTAATTTTTCCACCTCTTTTCTCAACTATTCCCATCTAGAAAACATTTTTTTTTGCAAATCTTTTCTAGACGCGTCGCGATAGCAAAAAGCTGTTGTACGTGTAAAAAGGGAATAAAAATTGCAGAAAGCACAGCAAAAATCCAGCTTTTGCTTCTGCTCTCCTACTCTCTTCCACTATGGACGAGAGTCAGCAAAACGGCGCCAGTCCCCCTCCGCCCTATGAAGAGGCGGTGGAAGGGGGGGCTGAGGCGCTGATCGACGTCGTCGGCCTCGATGAGGCCGACCAGCCAGAGCCTCCCGACCCTGGCCCTTCACAGCCTCCTCCTGAACCACTGGCAGTGGTTAATCAGGAAGGAGAGGCTGTCTACCCTGGACAGCCAGGAAATGGCCTTCCCCATTTCCATCAAGTCTTCGACTCACTGATGAGATCAGTGGCGGTGGAAGGCGATCGACGGGCCCGCTATCAGCAGGACCCCGACGGGGATCGGGAGAACAGGGACCCTGTCGTAGGCTCACCAACCTCCTCCCTGTCCCAATGGGAGGACGATTGGGAAGAGGATGACGAGGACGACTGGAGCACTGAGGAAGAGGAGCGCCGCCGGGGCTCAGAGCTCCGCCGCGGCATTCACATCCATGAGCAAGCCTTCGCCCTCCCTCCAAGCCCCAAGACTTCCCCTCTTTCCACTTCTCCTCAACCAGAGGAGATGGAACAGGAGGGGGAGGGGGAGGGAGAGGGAGAGGACTGGGCAACGGCATCGGAGGGAATCTTCAGCTCCCTTGCGGAGTCGCAGAGCGTCGACATGGAGGAGTTCCGCATCCTCTCGCCCGCTGAGCTCCTCGGCAACAAGTCCGCCGACTCCAAGAGCGCCCCCTTGCCAGGCTTTGGAGGCGAACCGTTCGTCTCCAGCTCTTCCTTCGCCTCAAACCCTCCCTCCCAACCCAACCAATCCCCTCATCCAGGTCCGCCACCTCCTTACCCGGCAACTAGGAGAGGTGGCAGACCTCTCTATGTAAGGAGGAGGATGAGGGGTATTGAAGGTGATGGGTGGGAGGAAAGGGCAGGCGGTGGATGGAGTGGCGGAGGACGCGAGGATTTGCATCCGCCCCGCTACCACCAGCTGGCTCATCACCACCCAGCACTTCCTCCTCACCGCCTGCCCACAGTCCGAGTGATGCCTCCAGCAGCCCGCCATGTCTACGCGGGCGGACTGCGGCCGTCCCGCGTCATCAACTTCTTCCCCCAGCCCATGCCTCCGCCCACACCGGCTCCCTACCCAGTCCAGCTCCTGCCAATCCAGGGCTGGGGTTTTGCGGGCACCCACATCTACGTCCACACCCACCCTTTGCCGCCCTCCACCCCTGCCTACCACGTGGACCCCATGCAGGGGTATCAACTAGTCCAAGGACCAGGCCCCGGCCAGGATGTGGCAGGGCCAGGACGGCCGCCTCTTCAGCCCCTCCCACCTCAACACCCACCCTCGTCGGCCCCGCAGCCGCCCTCCACAGGCCACTTCCAAGGCCAATATCCACAGCAGCCCAACTTGGCTGTCGCTGTGGATGGAGGCGGAGACAAACGCCAAGGCCTAGGCCCTCTACGAGGCCTTGGGCGAGGAAAGCCGGTGGGAGGAGGGGAGGAAGGAGGCGAGACAAAACCTGGCCAATGGGATTGGCCGCGTTTCCCCTCACTCGGCCCCTTCACTCCCCGCAAGCCCGACTCAGAGGAGCTCCACCTCGCTGCTGCCTCCTTCCAGCTCCCTCAAACCCTGGTAAAGGGTGGACGGGAGGAGGCGAGTGGAGCAGAGGACATAGGGGGAGAGGCGATGCAGACTCAACTGCAACAACTGAGCCTCTCCTGCCTCCCGCCCATCGCGGTCTCAGCCCAGTCCCCACCCGTCCACTCCACGGTGGGCAAGCTGGCGGGGCACGGCCACACCTCTTCCTCCTTCCCTCTCACTTTCGGCCCAATCTCAAACTCCAATACTCAACTCCAAATCCTGCTCCTGCTGGAGACGGAGGAGAGAGGTGGCCAGGGAGGAAGAGAAAGAGGAGTGGCGGGAGGCTCACCGGTGTTCCAGCCAAGGTTCTCCAGGATGCCCTGCCCCCCAGAGCCTCGCACACCGACGGCCCCGCCCCTCCCTCTGGACCCAGTCTGGGCCCCCATCATACGCACCTCCATCGGCCGCATGAACCAAGCGGTCGGTGGAGGGAGAGGAGAGGAGGCTGAAGGCGGCCAGGAAGGCCCAGCCGCCGATGGAGGCGGAGAAGCGCTGCGTGGGCCAAGCCACGCCTAAAGCGCTTCCTTTCTATCCTCTGCACCATGCATGATACTCAGTCTCTTGCCCCCAGCCCTGTACTTTCGCCCGCCCTCCCACGCATGCTTGTCATGGCTTGACAAATTTTTTCTTGCACATTTGCCGTGAATATCTCTCAATTTTTTCCTCTGTGAATAAACCCTTTAAAGTAAGGTTTGTTCCAAAATTGAGAGAGAAATACGGACAGATGTGTACCCGTCAATGCCTGTTGGGAGGGCAGCGCGCAAACTTTTTTTTTTTTTTCTTTTTTTTTTTTTTTTTTCTCTTTTTTTTCTCCCTTCTCCCTCTCCCCCCTCTCCCCTCACTCTTTAGCCTCCGCCCAGCCTTCAGACCCACCCACTTCACCAACTGTATCAACGACGTCCTTCCGCCCTCGAGAGCTCCACCGTCTACCAGAGCTGCACTCGAGCGGAAGTCTGATGGCCAGTCGGCAGTCAACCTGCCTTGAAAAATCTGGTGGAACTGGAACAAGAATGACATCCTGCTTCTAGGCCACGATATACTACCCGGTTCTCTGTGTTGGCTGAGTTCCGGGGGCTCCTACCTCTTGGTGATCGTCGCCATTCTGCCTCAGCTCAACATGACCAACCTCAACTCTGGCGGCAACAGACTCTCAGTTCTCGCCAACAGACTAGAGAGAATAATTTCTCTATGGCCTCAGGATGTCAACCAGCTCGCCAGGGAAGGAGTGTCTTGCCACCTCTTCTCAAATCGCAGACCTGGAGAGGCTGGACGAGATTCTGGAAGCGAAATGGGATCACCGCGATGGCGATGCTGGACGGAAATACGTTGGCCTGGGATACTCCACGTCTCTACTCCATGCGTCCCCTGAACTTGGCTTCCTTGTCGGCCTTGGTGGGACTGGAGTCCCTGAGGTCCAGCTTCGACCATTGTGGACTGGGCCCTAGCCCAGGCAGGTGATACCTCTGCAGCGGCTCTCACACTCTCCGCCATCCTCACTGCCTCTCCAATCGATACGATACCGAGCTGGCAGGGAATTATTCTCACGGGAATTGCAGCTTCTTGTTTGCAGTATTTATCTTCCAATAGGGCCCAAACTATGGTGCGGGAATAATTAATAAGTAATTTCGAATTGATATATGCAAAACTATAACAACTTTTTACAAAGAATTGACTGAAATAGGCCAAATCAAAAAATTGAAAAAAAATGAAATTTTCAACCTGGTCCGCGCTTTAACATGCACTGGGAGCAGGCCAATTTTCAGTTCAATTTTTTATTTGGTCGTTTTCAATCAATTTTCAATGAAAAACTGTTCTAATTTTCACATTTATTAGCTAGAAATGATTATTTTTCACTTCCTGCACCATGGTTGGTGCCGTATTGGAACAAAAATACTGCAAAAAAGAAGCTATAATTCCCGTGAGAATAATTCCCTGCCAGCTCGGTAGCTACCCTCATTGACACTCACCCTCGACAGCCTAAGAGCCAGTCTGCTACTGCCCGGAACTGGCCATAACTCCCCTCTTGCCCTGTTTACGGCCCGGAACCTGGGAACACTGGGTGAGAATCGAAACGTGGGGCTGGGTCACTGCCTCCTGCGAGCCTAGCTAGATGGAGATCAAGGTATCCTGCTCCACCCTCGCTGCTGCTGGCTCCGACCGGATTCTCCAGCCCCTCGTCCGTCGCTGCTTCATTCGTCCTGGAAGACGATTGTATCTGCCCAGACTCACTCCTCACGGCCTAGACGCCATTCTGCTGCTGCGTTGAACTGACAACGATTCCCATCTCCCTTAGCAGTGTTGCGTTGCTTATAGCCTAGAATCCGAGGCCCCGTTCCTCTGCCTGCTAGATGTTGAAGTGATTCTCTCCCACTTCCTTCTCGCTGCTCGGAGCGCTGTGGCGTTTCCAAAGCCAGTTTCGTTGACCTTGAGCTGATGGCGCGGGCGGAAGAGAGTTTAGTTCAGTCTTGTCTACGGGGCTCTATGGTAAAAAAAGACCTTTTTTGTTAACTCACCTTTTGTGCATTGTGCTCCAGTAATTCAAGGTAAATTGGTTGTTTGCAACTTGTAAGATTGTAAAACAGAGTAGAAACATGACAATCACTCAATATGCCCACCCCAGCTTCGATCACTTTGGACAGACAAGCAGAGATGGCCTGGATGACATTGAGAAGGGTGCGCATGTCGATGGCGTCCCACTCCCTGATCAGCGACTCCTTCAGCTCCTGGATATTGCGGTGAGGGTTCTGGCAGGCGCAGGGCTCGAGTGTGTTCCAGATGGTGAAGTCCATGGGTGTGAGGTCTGGAGAGGCGGGGGTCAGGTGTCGGGGCCAATGAAGGGGATGTGGTGGTCAGTGAGTCAGTTGATGGTGGCTTGCATGCAAAAGCTTTGGCATTTTGACCATCAAAAGCAGCACCCAAGCATCAAAAATACTAGAAATTAATGCGGTGTTGTCTTCTTTGGAATCCCTAGTGCAAATACTACGAGCCTGCGCAAAATCATCTATGCATTGGCAGCTAAAAACGCGCGTATTTAAAATGGTCTTTTTTTACCATAGAGCCCTGTATATGCCCCCCAATGTCGCTCCTTTTCCCTGCTCGGTGCCAGCTAAAAAATTGAATAAAGTTGCAGTGAATATTTGCTACTTTCAGATAATTTTGTTTGGGAAAAACATTGAAAAAATCTTTCCAACTATGTTTATTATCAATATAAAATTCGAATTTTTTACATGAAATTTTTCATAAAACAAAGAAGAAACAAGGAAACGCAATAAAAAAATTGATAATGTATGCATGAAGCTGAATTGATCTTTTTCTAAACAAAATTATAAATTTAGTATTTTAAGCTTGCATTGAATTTTTTTGTTTTAAATAGTATTTTTCGAATTTTCAAATATAAAATAATTTTTGGAAAAGTATATTTGTTTACAAAAGTTTATTGGTAGTAGGCTACAGCACATCCAGGCTGGTGATGAACTGTTTTGGTAATGAACCATCGTTTTAATAAAACGTTGCGGTGATGAACCGTCGCGGTGATGAACCGTCGTTTTGATGAACCGTCACAGTGATGAACAGTCACGGTGATAAACCATTGTGGAACCGTCAGCGCCCAGCCCCTCTCTTCGACCCAGGTGTACGTTTTTGGGTTTATTGCTAGATCTTAAAATTGATAAGGATTTTGTGCTTCACACAAAATTGCATTGGATTGCATTATCGAATTGACAAAAACGCACAAGAAATTGCCCAAAAATGGCACAACATAAGAAAAATTAACTCAAAACCATTTGTCCGAACTCCTTCTCCTTCTCCTTCTGCTCCTTCTCCGCATCTATTTAATGGACGATAGTAGGTATTCAATCGGCCTACACTAAAGGCAGCAATCCTCAAGTCCAATAGTAAATACATGTAGTTGATATAGACTAATGATGCATATTGGACGTGCAGCTGAGTGGTCAAGTGGCTTGTTCATTTGACCTTATGTGTTCGAAGGAGGAGTTCAAACCTGGCTCAGGCTAAAACTTTTGCTTTTTATGTGTAAAAAGTGGACAAAAGATGTGGTACCATCGGCCAGCCCAACCTTTTTTTTCTCCCAAACATTATGTTCTAGTGTACTTTTTGTTCAATTATGTTCCAGCATATTTTACTAAAAGTGGAAGAAATATCTTGTACCATCGGCAAGCCTAAATTGAAGCTCTTTTCTCCCAAAAATTCGATAACCCTGAGTTCAAAGTCAAAGAAATACATCTACGACTGAGCCACCTGTATTTTGTTTTAGCGCGCACTGGAAAGAGGCACAAAACTTCGCGCTGAAACAAAATGCAATTGTCTTAGAAGAAGATTCCACTAGTAGTAGATGTATTTCTTTGACTTTGAACTCAGGGTTATCAAATTTTTTGGGAGAAAAGAGCTTAAAATTAGGCTTGCCGATAGTACCAGATACATATATATATATATCTCCATCGTTTACACCACTACACCAATGGGGCATATGGCTCATTAGTCTAACTGAAGAGTTATGAACAAAAAAACCAGAGGCCCAAGGACTTGGGGGGGGGGGGGGGGTAGGCGAAAAAAACTATACCTACTATAGTCCATTGAGCAGATGCGGAGAAGAAGAAGAAGGAGAAGGATTTTGGACAAACATATTTTCATAAACTTCTAAATGCTCTGCAACTTTCAGTTGATTTCTGTCGAGATTTCGTTAATTCGTGCATGCTCTTTCCAATGCAGAAGGAATTAGAAAGATTGATGGCTCCAAGCGGCAGCTAGAACCTTATCAGCCCTCCAGTACTTTGCCGGACAACACACTTTGCCGGACATTTCGTTTTTTCCATTTTTCTGAAGTTCTTGCGCCGGCTACGCCCTACTCCTGGTACTATTGTCAGTCGTTGGTACTCCACGACTTATGGTGGTAGCCGTAGTAGCTCCCTATCGGTCGCTGGGCCAACTACAAGTCAAAAACAAAATGTCCGGCAATGTGAAAAGTCCGGCAAAGAACTGACACCCTTATCAGTTTTAAGATCTAGCCTTGACCCTCGATTATGACACCTGGGTTGAAAAGAGGGCCTGTGCGCTGATTGTTGCTATGCTCCCTCGCACCAGGCCAGCCAATTACAGTAATTGTCTTATGATTGCTGCAACTTTTAGGCTATCTCTTTCGTTTTGGCCAATTGGTTGATCCTCTTTCCAATGCATAAAGAATTTGCAATTGGATCTTTCTATGAAGAGATTTATGAAGAGCAATCTATGAAGAGCAATTTTTGAAAAATGGGGCTTTGCTTTGCCCTATGCTCCTTCGCGCCAGCCCAATTTGCAGGTCCTAGGGCGCGACAGCGCCCTAGTTATGAATGGGTGATCGAGATTTTGGGTGGTTGCCTGTCGCGAGCTAGAACTACTTGGATATAGATTAAAACCCAGAACATATATATATTAATCGAAAGCTCTAATTGAGATCTCAATGACCAAAATCGTGAAATTTTGAATTTGGCCTTAACATTTTAATAAATTCGAAAAAACCTAAATGTTTAACTTTATAAAAATTGCGCAGTTTTTTATAAACTGATGCTGAGGTTAGCTTGCGTGCAATAGGTTTTTAATAGCTGTTTGTTTTAAGTAAAATTTTTAACTGTTTGATACTTTGTTCATGTGGCAAGTAAATATGTTTTCCACATGGCCAAGATATGGACAAGACTAATATGCTACAGCATGAGCAGCTTATGAATTGCCAATCATCAAAAAGAGGCGTGACAAAATCGAGACAATTTTGATTTAAATTTATATCTATTTTGAGTTAAAATTTTAACAGGTTCATCTACAAAATCCACTGCTCATTCATAAGCAGGCAGCAATTTTGAAAAAAAGGACAAAAATTTATGAAATATAAAATATAACTAGTGAAAAAAATATGTTGAATTGTAATTTAATGCTTTGAAGTTAAATTGAAGAAGTTTTTCTAGATTATTGGGCATGGCGAAAAAATAATAAATTGACTAACTGAAACATTACCAAAATAAAACAATTAAAATTGAAATTTAATCATAATTAGCTAAAAAAAAGTTGCTGGCATTCGATATATGATCAATTTTTCTTATTTTAATCTGAATTACACTTCAATTTTGACCTGTTTTTATTCTGTAACAGGCTAAAAAATAATTATTCTGTTTTTATTCTGTAACTGGATGACGAGACTAAAACTGGAATAATCTGGGTAAAAGGATTCCTGCCATAAATTGCCGCCTGCTTATGAATGGAGCAAAGCAAACCGTCAGCGCCCAGCCCCTCTTTTCGACCTAGGTGTATGTTTTTGGGGTTATTGCTAGATCTCAATTTTGATAAGGCTGTTGCTCGTCACAGAAAGCTTCAATTGCTTTAATTCGTTGAGGTCGTTCTTGGTTTTCCCAAGCCGGTTTCGTTTGACCTTGAGGTGGCGGTGCGGGTAGAGGAGAGTTTTGCCCAGTCTTGTCTATATGCCCCTATGTTGCTGCCTTTTCCCCGCTTGGTGCCGAACGACTAAAGAGATCCTCGCTATGTTCCCGCTGAATACACCACAGCGTTTGGTGCGCAGAGAGCTTGGTTTATCAAGCTGTACCAACCCATCCACCACCTCTACAACAACTACTACAATGCCCAGCACAACTTCTGCCTACAGCGCCCTTCCGACAACTTCAGCCTTTGATCTTGCCACCTTCTAACAACAGCATTCAAGTCAAATGCTCAAGGCACCAATCTACCGCAACAGGACAGCGAACCAAAAACGGCCTGCAATCAACAGCCTTTCGCTTTGCTGCCAGACAAGCTCACCAGCAGCAACAGAATTTCACTCAGCCACAGCCAGCTTTGTGAATTTTGATCGACGTATGGCATCTGCAACTACACTGCAAGGAGTTAAAAATTGACTTCAGCAGCAACATTGAAGCACCAAGTTCACGCTATCCTTGAAAGGATATTGCGAAACTCTCTACGTCACCCAGCATCATCAATGATGATGTCAATCAGCGCTTTTGCTACCGTACTCTGCTGCATTGGGTCCGAAAGCAAACTGAAAAGTTCTGTTTTGACACCAGCCTGCTTTAATGATTGCAATCCGTCCTTTCGGATTTTGCAAAATCATTCTATGCCAACAATTGAGACAAGATTTGACATTGCTTCTTGGCATTGAAAATTAACTGAAAAGTTTCTCTTCATGCCGTCTCCACAAGCATCATGGACAGAATATCATTATCCTTGAACAGGTTCTGAAAATTCTCCACTGCTGCCAGCCACCAGCTCCAAAACAACTTCGCTGCTGGACTTTGAAAATTGGCCGTTGTCAATTTCAAATCGCTGCTGCCAGCCCAAGTCTATGTCGGCACGGAATCAACCTTGCTGCTTGGGCATTGAAAATTAACTGCAAAGTTATTTTCATGCCATCCACACAAGCAGTGTCATTGGCAATTTCATTATCCTTGAATGGATTTTGAAATGCCCTGCAGCTACCAGCCAACCAGCGGAAACTCCGTCTTTGCTGCTAGAGTTCAAAATTTGCTATGGCCAGTTTTCAACGCACTGCTGTCCACTGCAACCTTTGTCGGCAACCTTTGTTGGCCAACAGCTGCCAGCTGACCAGCAAAATCTCTGTCTTTGCTGCTAGAGTTCAAAATTGGCTCCGGCCAGTTTTCAAAACTCATTGCTGCCCGCTCCAATCTTTGCCAGCCAATGCCATTTACGAAATCCTTTTGGATTTGTAAACTTTTGAGCATTGCTGAAGAAATGACCAGCCCAATTCAGAATCTGCCACTGTCTTCCAACATTGCTTGTAAAGATTCACTAATCTCCTATGATTGAGTGAATCTTTGAACAAAAAACTGGATGACTAGCTGCAAAACCGATTCAGAATCAGCCTCTATTCTTCGATGGTTGCCAAACCTGAACAGGCGTAGCCGAGTGGGTTGACTCACTGTGACTTCCAAAGCCTGCCGGTCATCTGCTACCCCAGCTTGCTCTTTGACAGCCAGAAGGACTGATTCATGGATGGCGTCAACTGCGAGCGCAATGCCTTTGAGGCCTTTGCCCTCTGCGTACTCTCCGACAACAACGCCGGCCACGAAAGGTCTCTGGAGATCTACGCCTCCTCCTTCTGCCTGTCCATTGAAGACAATGTAGCTTCTGGACTACTGCTTCAGCTTCCACAGCAACATTGCTGACATTCTCCATGGGAACCCATTTGGCTTCAGCTACGGCATGCTGGACATCCTGGACGGCATCTGCATCGCCACCCTGGACTACCCATGCAGCTTCCGCAATGACTTGCTTGATGGCGTCAGCTGCAACCTGCTCAGTTTTGGTCACCACAAGCTGGGCTTCCTGGACTTTTTTTTTATTAATTATATTTTTTTTTTTAATTATTTTTTTTTTTTAATTTTTTTTTTATTATTTAACTTTATATTTTTTATTTTTATGTTTTTAATTTTTTTTTTTTAATTTATTTTTTTTTTATTATTTTTTATTTTTTATATATTTTTTATTTTTTTTATTATATTTTTTTTTATTTATTTTTTTTTTTTTTTTTTTTTTTTATTTCTTTTTTTTCTTTTTTTTTATATTATTTTAATATATTATTTTTATCTTATTTTTTATATATTTTTTTTTTATTAATTTTAAAAGGCATCGGCTATGCCATCCTGGACCTTCAGTGCGGCTTCAGCCACCGCTAACTGGACAATCGCCACTGCCTTTGCTATGGCTTCCTGGACGGCCACCACTGTAACCTGAACATTGTGGACTGCAATCTGTATGGCATGCTGGATGGCTTCGACTGTGGCCTCTGCCACTTACAGTCCGCCATCAGCTACAACAACTGGCCTCCGGACTCCGTCCTGTTTGCCTGTGGCTACTGCTTGCTGCCCACCCTCTGCTCCGGCATCAAGCAGAACCAGTTCAGCTCCTACGTCATCTTCAACTCCGGCATCTCCATGAACGCGTACAGTGCCATGAAGCTCTGCCTATAGGAAGACATCCTCTTCAGTCCACAAAGAGCCTTCACTAATGCCTTCCTCATTTACTGCGCCCATCTGTAAGAGGTTGGTGGTGTACAAGGCCTACGGAATCATTGACGGCTTCTGCCACAACTTCTGCGACTGCTTGCTTGCATTCAGCACCATGAAGTTCAGCCTCCTGGAAGACGTCCCCTTCAGACCTCAAAAGGGTCTCCTGCCCTACACCCTCCTACTTACTCTGCCCGCCATGCTGAGCAGTAAGAGGTCGGTGGTGTACCTGGCCTATGGAAACATGGACGGCTTCCCCTATGGCTTCTGCCACTCCACCAACAAATTGGCCAACTACAATCAATTTGTCGTTGCACAGACTTTGCACTATCTATTGAGATCTGCAAACTCTGTCTACGCTTCTTTTCGATGGCTCCAAAAGAGACGAGAGTTGAACTCAACGCCAAGTTTGCACAACTCATCGGAGCCTCTTTGGAGTGGCCTTCTGAAAGCCGATGCTGCGCTAGCCAGCAAATTGCCACCCACCTCTCAGGCTCAGCACCCGTCAACCAAGGCAGTTGACCAGTGTCATCGCGAGCTGTGGAACATTAGCGCAACTCTCAGAATCGCCATTTTTCACTGTCGACGGAAGCAACTAGAAAGTCTAATACTTTCTCCCATCTTGGAAGGCCCCCTACTCTTCGACGCCAATTAGTAAGCAGCAAAGGCCTCCTACCCTCCAGCCCAGGCTCCTTTGTGAATGCTGCTCAAGCCTAGCAAGCCTGCCCTGGAGTACGGCCAGCAACCTTTGCGCCCACCATTGCGACAGGCACTTAAGCATTGCCCAGCTTAAACAGCCTGCCTCTCACACCGCCAACATATGCGTCCACCTCAATTCATCCCCTCAAAGCCTCACAGCCCCTACTGCAACTGGCGCCTAAACATTGCCCATCTTAGACAGCCCGCCTTTTGCACCACCAAAATTTGCGTCCATTTCCGCTCATCTTAACCCTCACTGCCTCTACTTCCGCCACCGGGCGAGAGAGAAGGGTACCCAAAGCCTGAACCTGAACCTGAGGGTACCCAAAGCCTGAACCTGAACCTGAACAGCAAGGCCAGCCAATTGGCCAAGCTCTAGCACAGCCTCAGACAGATGGACAGTGCCTGCATTGAATGCGCCAACATTGTCAGTAACAGCATCCTCAAACTACCCTCCTCCCTCTATTTCTCATAGGGACGGATGCCGAAGACTTGCTCCAGCTACCGTTGCTACAATGACATCATCTATCTAACCGCCGGCAGTCAGCACGTCTTCATGACACCCTCCATCTACCCTCAATCCCCCTTCTTCACTGAGGCAGATCAAGATAGGCCAAAAGTGTGCTCTTCTATGCCAAGCGTGCCCAGCTGGGCCTCTTTGAGATGCAGAGCCTCTCCAGCCAGCGCCACGCATACAATGCACAGATGGACGCCAACAGTCTACAAACATTCCCTCACCTCCTCTCCACCTCTACCCCCAAGAATCCTTTGTGGAGCTCTGAAAGACCCAGACTTCCTCCAGCAAACGCTGCTTGGTAAGCGTACAGATGGACACCACCAATCATCTGCAAACCTTCTTCCTCCTTTCATCCTTCAAGAGGCCTGGAAGGAGCGGCATTGATTACGCCTTTCAAGATATCGCCAACTCCAGCATTAAAGTATTACTTTAATGAAAGAAATTCGGCGAATCCCTGTTCTATGCTTCTATTATCCTAAAGACGGATAAGAGAAGATATCTATGGAACTTCAGTTCTACTCCATGTCTCACTAGGATTTGCAGACCAATTTAATGGTGCAAATCTGCATAGGCTATGGCATCTTGGTCTCCGCCTACAGCCTCAAGACGCCCATTGACCTTCCATCATTTGTCACCAATTGACTGGTCATCAACAAATGATGAGTCAATGTTCTTCAATGGCCAGTGCATTCCTTCCCAGCTCTTCAGCTTTAAAGGACTGAAATGCGCCTGGCACAGGCCCCCGGCCATCGCCTTCTACATGGCCTAGTTCATCAAGCTCAGCGGCAACCGGGCTGCCTTCAACTGC
This sequence comes from Ptycholaimellus sp. GST1_10, assembly GCA_030248095.1. Taxonomy (NCBI): domain Eukaryota; kingdom Metazoa; phylum Nematoda; class Chromadorea; order Chromadorida; family Chromadoridae; genus Ptycholaimellus; species Ptycholaimellus sp. GST1_10. The sequence goes on along the minus strand of JASANA010001347.1, from coordinate 2,080 downwards.
AACGTGAACCAGGCACAGCCACTCCTCTCCTGCAGCCTTCCTCTGTGGACTCCAACTGCAAACAGGAATCGGCAAACAGTGGGACTAAGCCTCAGCCAAGCTTCTCATCTCTAGCAGCCTTCCTCTGTGAACTCCGACTGCAGACCTGAGAATGGCAATGACGCAGCATCTGTCACTAGCAATTCACTCACAGCAGCCTTCCTCTGTGGAATCTGACTGCGGATTGACTTGCGAATTCAGATGCCTGCAAAAAGCCCCATCTAAGGCTTTTTGGCAAGCTTAGACTTGGCCTCAAAATACAGCCAGCTCCAGTCTTCGCCTCACCTTGCTGCCTGCCCAGCCCTCCTACCTACTATTTGGCACCTCCCACCTCCCTGAAAGTGGCATATTTTGAACAGGCGCGTTGCAGGGCGTCTCCAGGGCATGCACTACGGTAGATGAGGCAATGCCCTGGGCCCTGGGCTGGAGGGGAGGCTGAGAAATCATTCGTGCTCAAAGTCGCCCTCTGCCCTCCGCCTCTGCCCTCAGAGAAGCCCTCGCCCTCAGCCTACTTCAGCCCCAGTCAAGGAGGAACTAGGAGAGCCAGGATGCCGATGCCAGCGGGTCGCACGACGGAGATGCAGCTGGGTCTCCAGAAGATCCAGGGCAAGCTGATCGTGGAAGCCCTGGAGATGGAGGAGGGTGTCGCCCACGAGTGCCTGGAGGTCCTCGAGAACCTCCTCCGCATGCTTTGCGAGGAGGACGACGAGCGCCAACGCATCGAGGACAAGGACAAGCCCTTCTCTCTCCTCCAGCACCTGCCACCCACCGGCACACCACCCGTCACCAAGAAGAGCAAGTTCGCCACGGAGGAAGACAAGGCCAGCCCCAGCATCGACCAGGCCAACACGGACAGCGACAAGTCCAAGGAGAACTCGCCCCCGCCGCCCCTCCGCCCCTACAGACCCTGAGGCTCAAAAAGAAACAGTCAAAAGAGTCAAAGAACTTTGCATGGTAGTATCCTGGGTCTCCTTGCGAAGGGTGTTGCAGAGCTCAGGATCGATGTCGTTGTAGTGCTTGCTCAGCACGTGGAGGCGGGCGTTGGTGGTGTGAGGTCTGTTCTTCTTCCACGTGTGCATGCACAACATGCCCTGCTTTCGGATGCAGCACTTCATCCCAGTCCCGTCCTGCTTGGTGTAGATCGGAAGGTCCCAAACCTGCAATACAAGTTTGTGGCAGGTTAGAACCAACCAGCAGAGCTTGCAGGCTTCGCGAACCTTTGACTTCTCTTTTGACTTGTTGCTGCCGCGACTGGGCGTCTGGATGCACTTGCGGATGAGGACGCAGTACTCCTCACTCTCAGGGGCATCCCGATCCGCCTCACCAGCCGCATCTTCTTCTATCTCCTCCAGCTCTTCCTCAGACAAGGCCTGCGACTGCGAGCTGTTGTGGCTGGGCTGACTGTGCTGCAGAGGCGAGGGTGTGTCCAGGACGTTGCTGGCAGGCGAGCGGTCAGAGGAGGTGGCCACGGACACGGAGTCGTCAGAGGCGTAGTCCACCACATGGCGCTGCTAGTGCTGAGACTGGGACTGGCATTGCTCCTCACGCTCACGGTGCATCTCCTGCCTCCTTGGCGTAGGTGGAGGCGGACGTCTGGGCGTTGGTCCTGGAGTTGTAGTTGATGCACGTCGGCCTCCCTTTTGTGACATTTTTAGCTTCAAAGGAGATACAAATTCACACAGTGCATTGCAGAAAACGCGCCCAAATACACGTTGAGAGGCTGCCACTGAGGCCTCTGTGGCGCACACAGAGTACATACTCCTACAGAGAGGCATCCCCCGCCTTCCCCTGGCCATCAGGCAAAAAAGAGCCCGTTCGACCCCGTTCACGACCCCGTTCGCAAACATGTGCGAACATGGCCCCATTTGAGCTGCGTTCGGGCCCCGTTCACAAAAATCCCGTTCGAATGCTAAAAAAGGCTGCGAACCTGAACGAGGTCGCGAACGGGGGGGGGCCATTTGCAAACTTGACAACACTGCAAGGAGCAGCTAACAATACGTAACTGAACGAAGTAGATGCATAGAACAACTACCCAATACAA
>JASANA010001345.1:0-51930 GCA_030248095.1 Ptycholaimellus sp. GST1_10 | reverse complement strand
CTGTGCGTGAAAGTTTGTCACTCAAGAGGGTTAAGTCTGTGGTTTCTCAACCATTTTTCAAAAGTAAGCACAGATTTGGAATCGCTATATATGACTTGAGAACAAAAACAGTCAAGTCTTCTGTGCAATTCTCAAGATTACAGGAGATACAGCGCAAAAACTGTATATTGCAATTTTCAAGCCTTTCTACCCAAATAAGTAATGTTCCAAATGCTCAGGAAACCGGTTCCACCCCTCCAGATCTTCCTAAAATTGAATTACCTTTCAGGAAAAAAAAAGCTTTGTTCCAATCCGTTGAGAATTCGGTGAGGACCAGCATTTCCAGAAAATATATACATACATACATATATATGAGGACGAAAGTTGAGTAACCTCTATAGACCGCGGAGCGGCCCTTCGGGCCGCTCCGCGGTCAAAAACTCAAGTCTTCTGTGCAATTCTCAAGATTACAGGTGCTAGAGCGCACAGCAATGGCATCAATAATCAGTAACAGCTGAACGGCTCAGAATTTATAGAGGACTTGAGTTTTTTTGTTCACAAGTCATGTATAGCCATTCCAAATCTGTGCTTACTTTTGAAAATCGTTGAGATAAAAAAGGGGGGTCAAAAAATCCATGGGTCTCCCATTCGTGCTCCTCTCAAAAACCGCCTCTTAACATTCAATGAAATCAGCTAAATTTTGGCACAAACATCCCTCTGGGTGGTATCTTGAAGATATTTTAGGGAATCTACGAAATATTTATTATTTCCCGATTTATGGCCAAAAACTAAACACCTTTTTTTGACAAGCATAAATGTTGGCACAAATATCCGTCTGGGTGGCATCGTGAATAAGGAATTTGCGAAATATTTATTATTTCCCGATAAATGCTCAAATACCTAAAATTTTGATGTTTCAATTATGAACAAGCATTAACTCATTTTTTTGAATGAAATCAGCTGTTTTGATATGTACGTCTGTTGAGGTTATATCTAAGAGAATTTACGAAACATTTATAACTTTCCAAAAGCCAAAAGCTAAAATCTTGATGTTTCATGTTTCATTTTGATGTTTTCTCGAACAAGCATCGATCCATGATTTTTCAATCAACTCAGCTGAAATTTTGAGCTCAAATCGAACTGAGTTAAAACTTTATATGACACTGTAGACAGTGATAGCTTAAATCAGGCCGCGCACCTTTTGGCGATAGCCTATAATACCTTGTTGGGCAGCCCGCTGGACTGGCGGAAGAGGGTCTGGATGACTACTTTGCCAAAGAGGTGCGGACGGATCCGGTGTCTCTGCAACTCTTCCTGGATGCCATGCCAAAGGGCGCCGACCTGCACCACCATCTCTCCGGTCCAATCTCCCCAGCAACCTATGAAAGATGAAGAAGCAGTGAGGAGCTTAGGCTCACTGTACCCGGAAGACTTGCTGCTACTAGCCAGCCAGCAGCCAGAGGTCTGCCTCAATACCAGCAGCCTTCAAACATTCACCGGCTCCAACTGCACCCGCCTTCCCAGCCTGGCCTCTGGTCTTCTTCCATTCACAGCTTTCTGCTCACACTCACTCCACCCGGCACCTGCTCAGCTCTGGCTGCGGATGGGAGTGGGGATTTGTACAAAGCACTGCTGCGCAGCTGGTCCCTCTACGACTACTCTGGGCGGAGGGCGAGGGACTGGGACCTCGTGGGCCCCAGCGACACCTTCTTCGCCAGCTTCGACAAACGACTCCCCTTCGTCCAGTTGGTCAAGGTTCTCTCCAACACCAGCAGCCTCCAACACCAGCCCCTCCTGAGCCCTCTTAGGCGGCAATGCTGGCCTCGGAGCTGCGAGTGGCGGCGCGGCTGGGCATCAGCCGACTGGAGAGCATCGTCATGACTGGCCCCGGGCGCCTGGACACCCTATGGCCCCGCCTCCAGCCAGACGCCTACATTCCCCTCCTCTACGCCCAGGCCTTCCAGCTGGGCATCAAGGATGCCGCCGAGGTAGGCTCTTCTCTACGTCTCTACTACTACTACAGCCTACTACTACTCTATAGGAGCTGAGAGAAGAGCTGGTGGCTGTGGCCGAAGGCGCTCGACGGCTCCTGGCCTGTCACTCGGAGGCAGCTGAGGCTGCCTGCCAGGTGAGTCTGGGCCTCCTGCCCACTGTCCTGCGAACGCTCCCCGACTTCCGCCCCGTCTTCCACTCCACAGTCCACACCCCAGCCCCCCTTGCTTACAGACTGCTCCAGGCCCTGGCCTCCTTCCTGGCCAGTGTGGCGGCACCGGGACTGGTGGCAGGCGTGAACCTGGCGGGCCCCGAGCACAGCCCGCGCGCTCTTCACGCCTACTCCAAGCACATGGCCCTCTTCGCCTTCCTACACGCCAAGTATCCCCAGGTCAACATTGCCCTCCACGCCGGGGAGCTGAGGGAAGGCGAGCATCCTCCTCCACTCCTTAGCTGCTTCTGCTAGGTGGACTGTCAATTCAAAGGTCTCGTATCGCCGCTCAATCTCCGCTCTGGCCATATTCAGCAAGCTGTAGAGGCTGGAGCTAAAAGGATTGGTGTCCTTTTCTTTGTTCATGCCATAAATTTCGGAAAATTGGCGTTTGCCGCAGGTCATGGAGTGAGCATCGCCTATGAGCCTGATGCGGACGGTCTTCTGGAAGAAATGAGGCAGAAGAATGTTTCCGTGGAAGTTTGCCTCACCAGCAATGCTATGCTGCTGGGTACTTTTCCTACCTACGCTTTCCACAACTGCTACAGCCGAATGGCTTGCAGGTGTGGAAGGCGATAAGCACCCGTTCAAATTCTACCGCTCTAATAACATTCCCGTCAGCCTCAATACGGATGACGAGGTCTTGTCGAACTTTGCCATACCAATATGCATAGTGATAAATTTGGCTGACACCTAGTTCCCCCCATGAGATCCCCCCCTAAATAAGAACCCCCCTCAAGAAAGTTTCCCCCTACCAAATTCACCCCAAGCAATTACAACAACAAAAAGCTGAGCCAGCTAGTTGTTGAACTAAAACGGGAAATTTGCTGGCTTACTTATCCCCACTCACCATGCTTTAACTCGTCCTATACATTGTCGAAACCGTATCAACTAGGGGCGAGTTAGAACAGGGTGTGTGGGGATAGGTAAATCACTATATTAGGTCATTTCTTGGGGGCTTTCATGGGGGGGGGGGGGGTGGTATCACTCGCTTGGGGGGAGGGGGGGGGGGGGTGGGTGGTGGTAACCCTCCATGGGGTTAAACTTTGATGGGGGAGCTTGGCGTGAGCCATAAATTTTCATACTTATAGTATAAAGCCAAATTCATCTATTTCATAATGCATATAGAAAAAATAGCTCCTAATTACTCATTCAATCATTTATGATGCAATATGCTAAAAAATAATTCCATAGGGGTAAATATTGCAGGGAGTACTTCGCACAGATCTAAGCAGGGAATTCGTTCGAGCCACTTTGGCCTACAATCTCAGCTACAGCGATCTGAAGCAGCTTGTGCAAAACAGCTTCACTCATGCCTTCCTTCCTGGCCCTGCCCTTCCACCTGGCAGCCTCCTTTCCATTCCTATCCAACCGCCCTAATTTCTAACCTCATCTCATCTTTAGACGCTATCCTCATGCCAAGCCATGAGCTGGAGACTTTGCTTGCCGCCAGCGCCAAGGCCTCAGCCCAACATCAGCTACTCTGCCAGTTTCGCTACTTCGAACAAACACTCCTCAACAAGATTCGTCTCAAACTTAACCTCAGCAATGCATTGCTCTAAAAACAGCTAATTGTTTCAAACGCGAAAGAAAGGACAGGTACAAGGAGGCTTTGAAGACATTGCTGCTTGCAGCGCTGACAATGAAGTGCGTAAACTCATCAGATGATTTATATTTATATATACAGACAAAAAGTTAGTCACAGCGGGCCTTTCGGGGTTCGCGGTCAAAAATTCTCTCCAGAATTTAAAGGCGAGGAAATTACGCAAGTACTGTCAATTAAATACGCAAAAACTCAGGGAAACTATTCCTGGCCTCATCGCAGCCCATCATCCTGGCCTTCCGTGCTTTTATCATCCCCTTACACCTCTTCGCATCAGTCTTTAGATCGAATGTCCCAAAAAGTGAATTTTTCCCCTCTTCACCCTCAATCATAGTCCGGTGGAGGGTGTCCAAAGATGGCTGGTGGAGGGTTTTTGAGACCTTTTTGGAATTCCCATGAAATATTTCTGGCTAGTTGCGTCACAAATGTTTCTGCTATCTAGTCATGGTCTAAAATAGCGCAGAGTACTGTCAATGAAGGCAAAAACAAAACAAAAACGCAGGGAAACTATTCGTGAAGCTGCTTGCCAAGTGATTGCAAAGTGGGTGAAGGCGGCGGTGTCAGAGACTCCTCGAGTAGCAGTGGCTGATATTCTGGTGAAGCGCTGCTTATATTCTCCTCGGAGGTGAAGCAGCGATCATGGATTTGGAAAAGCGCTATGGCCATTCCCTGGTGACGAAGGGAATTGTGGTAGAAAAGAGAAAAATGGTAGACAAAAGCAACAATGAGTAGGGAAAGGAGAGCAAGAATGCTGGCAGTCCAGTCAAAGCCGATCGTTTCCTGGCCAATCCCGCCCACCGTCGGCCCCAGGAATGCGCTGCAAATCCATTTCGTTTTCAGCACAAGTCCTTCTAGCTCTAATAGTGGTCTCATTTCCGCTCAAAGAGTTGCTAAGAAGGAAGGATTGAGCACCCAATGGAGAAGAAGGCCTTGAATGTGCCCGAAACAGTGCCGGAGGTTTCCATGGAGTCCGGAAAGCCAGCTTCTCTGCAAAGAGCAGAGGCAACTGACTTTTGGCCACTGAAATAAATGTGAGTGGGACTTGGCCAGCTGCAGCATGTTTTTGAAAGTGGGAATGACCAGCGCTGCTAAGCCGCAGCCCAGCAGGACCTGGCTCAGGGCAATCAGCGGCAGAGACCTGGACTGAGTTGAGCCATGGCAAAGTTTTGCTTGCCTCCAGCATTACTGTGCTACAACAACTTGTGACTGTCAAGTTTCTTCAAAGCCTCACTTTTGGAGCGCGGAGAAGGGGGAAGGACCGACGAGGAACATGGCCAGCGCTGACAGAAGTGCGCCGAGGATCATGATCTCTCGCACGTATCTGCAGTGGGCAGGAAGAGTCTGATCAAGAAAAGAAGGGGTACTGCCGGTTTAGGTACTTGATTCGATCCGTGATGTAGCCGCAAATGGGTGCAGTGATGCTGTAGAGCCCTGCGGAGAGGAAGAAGAACAGGCCAACTTGGCCGGCGGTCAGGTTGAACTGGCACACACGCAAGGATCCATGTAAGGATGCAAGGATCCTAATGAGGGAGGGGACCAACCGAAGCCAGATGAGCCTCGAGGGTGGGATTGAGGAAGGTGAGGTTGAGGGAGCAGAGCGTGATCGTTACACACATCAGAGCCACCGCAGGGATTCGAATCAGCCCCAAAGTACCGCGTTTACCGCCCACTGCTTTCTCTTTACTGTCTTCAATTTCCTTGCAAATAAAGAAAAAATAATGGGGCAGCTATGGGGGTTCTGACTTAGAATTTATGTACACAGCTAAGCGAAATGATTTTGCAGCGAATAGGATTTTATTAAGCAAGAAGTGGCAAAGAAACTGACCCTTAGGCTGAACAGGGATGGTGAAGAGGGAAAGAAGAAAGGCGATGAAGAGAAGGCCGCCAAGGATGGTGAAGGGGAGCTTGAAACTGACCCTTAGGCTGAACAGGGATGGTGAAGAGGGAAAGAAGAAAGGCGATGAAGAGAAGGCCGCCAAGGATGGTGAAGGGGAGCTTGAAACTGACCCTTAGGCTGAACAGGGATGGTGAAGAGGGAAAGAAGAAAGGCGATGAAGAGAAGGCCGCCAAGGATGGTGAAGGGGAGCTTGAAACTGACCCTTAGGCTGAACAGGGATGGTGAAGAGGGAAAGAAGAAAGGCGATGAAGAGAAGGCCGCCAAGGATGGTGAAGGGGAGCTTGAAACTGACCCTTAGGCTGAACAGGGATGGTGAAGAGGGAAAGAAGAAAGGCGATGAAGAGAAGGCCGCCAAGGATGGTGAAGGGGAGCTTGAAACTGACCCTTAGGCTGAACAGGGATGGTGAAGAGGGAAAGAAGAAAGGCGATGAAGAGAAGGCCGCCAAGGATGGTGAAGGGGAGCTTGAAACTGACCCTTAGGCTGAACAGGGATGGTGAAGAGGGAAAGAAGAAAGGCGATGAAGAGAAGGCCGCCAAGGATGGTGAAGGGGAGCTTGAAACTGACCCTTAGGCTGAACAGGGATGGTGAAGAGGGAAAGAAGAAAGGCGATGAAGAGAAGGCCGCCAAGGATGGTGAAGGGGAGCTTGAAACTGACCCTTAGGCTGAACAGGGATGGTGAAGAGGGAAAGAAGAAAGGCGATGAAGAGAAGGCCGCCAAGGATGGTGAAGGGGAGCTTGAAACTGACCCTTAGGCTGAACAGGGATGGTGAAGAGGGAAAGAAGAAAGGCGATGAAGAGAAGGCCGCCAATGTGGGTGAAGGGGAGCTTTAAAGTGACCCTTAGGCTGAACAGGGATGGTGAAGAGGGAAAAGAAGAAAGGCGATGAAGAGAAGGCCGCCAAGGATGGTGAAGGGGAGCTTGAATCTGACCCTTAGGCTGACCAGGGATGGTGAAGAGGGAAAGAAGAAAGGCGATGAAGAGAAGGCCGCCAAGGATGGTGAAGGGGAGCTTGAAACTGACCCTTAGGCTGAACAGGGATGGTGAAGAGGGAAAGAAGAAAGGCGATGAAGAGAAGGCCGCCAAGGATGGTGAAGGGGAGCTTGAAACTGACCCTTAGGCTGAACAGGGATGGTGAAGAGGGAAAGAAGAAAGGCGATGAAGAGAAGGCCGCCAAGGATGGTGAAGGGGAGCTTGAAACTGACCCTTAGGCTGAACAGGGATGGTGAAGAGGGAAAGAAGAAAGGCGATGAAGAGAAGGCCGCCAAGGATGGTGAAGGGGAGCTTGAAACTGACCCTTAGGCTGAACAGGGATGGTGAAGAGGGAAAGAAGAAAGGCGATGAAGAGAAGGCCGCCAAGGATGGTGAAGGGGAGCTTGAAACTGACCCTTAGGCTGAACAGGGATGGTGAAGAGGGAAAGAAGAAAGGCGATGAAGAGAAGGCCGCCAAGGATGGTGAAGGGGAGCTTGAAACTGACCCTTAGGCTGAACAGGGATGGTGAAGAGGGAAAGAAGAAAGGCGATGAAGAGAAGGCCGCCAAGGATGGTGAAGGGGAGCTTGAAACTGACCCTTAGGCTGAACAGGGATGGTGAAGAGGGAAAGAAGAAAGGCGATGAAGAGAAGGCCGCCAAGGATGGTGAAGGGGAGCTTGAAACTGACCCTTAGGCTGAACAGGGATGGTGAAGAGGGAAAGAAGAAAGGCGATGAAGAGAAGGCCGCCAAGGATGGTGAAGGGGAGCTTGAAACTGACCCTTAGGCTGAACAGGGATGGTGAAGAGGGAAAGAAGAAAGGCGATGAAGAGAAGGCCGCCAAGGATGGTGAAGGGGAGCTTGAAACTGACCCTTAGGCTGAACAGGGATGGTGAAGAGGGAAAGAAGAAAGGCGATGAAGAGAAGGCCGCCAAGGATGGTGAAGGGGAGCTTGAAACCGCCGTATTGGTACAGGAAGCCGCCTATGGGTGGACCAGTTGTGAAGCCAAGGCCGCAGAATATTTCAAGTATGCCCTTCAATTCAGTTCACTGTTTTATGGCACAACCATGAAATAACAAAATGAAATTTTGACGACCATTCCAAAAAGTTTCGGCATCTAATTTTTGAGCACGCTTACAGATTTTAAAGATAGGTAATGAAAATTATAGAAGAGCAGTGATATGTAGGCCGTCCAAAAAAGGGCAAAAAGCGCACGAATATGGTTCCCACACGAGTGGGGAATCGCTTGGCAGTGATGGAAAAGGATGCGGTGGAGAATGCAGCATCACCAGCAGCCTCCACGATACGAATGGCGAAACAGATGCCCAAGAACCACGGCCCTTCTGGCAACTCAGTTACCAACCTGCCAGAGAGCAAAATGTCCTTTTTCTTTTTATTACCCAATTCGTTTAATTATCCTACTTGTCACTACTTCTTGCAAAGATTGATGAGTACGAACCCGAATAGAGTAATGGTGATGCTGGTGACTAGTAGCCCAGTGCAGTAGCAACGTTTCGGCCCTATCACATCCATCTGCATGGAAGTGTGGATGGTGGTAGAAGTTGCGGACAAAAGCGCAACTGGCTAAAAAGCCCGGCCTAAAATGCTGTGGAAAAAGTTCCACCAGACTATGGTGTCAAGGTTGTTGATGCCTTCTAGACAAGCATGTAAAAGCATTCCAGTGCAACTTAATCCTCTGGACCTTTTGTCCAGAGCAGCTTATTTCAGGAGACTTTAGTGAGTGAGACTTTAGTTCTGGAGGTTCTGGAGGGGGCAAAAGAAACGTATCGGCCGTAGAAAGGGGCGGCAAAGAACATGACGAGCTCGAAGCTGCTGATGATGAGCCCGATGGTGGCCTGGTCCAGTCCCTTCGCCCGCCCCTGCACTCTTTGCATCATCCCTGCCTCCAGACAAGGGGCGAGAATGAGCAGAAGCTTCAGGTGAAGAGCTCTGTTCCAGCAAGAGCAGAAGAAATGGCCAACCTCTTGTGGGAAGAAGGGGGCGATCACGCTGAAGGCCACGGTCGAGGCAAAGCTGGCAAAGGACAGCATGACGATGGTGAGAAGATCGCCTTTGCTCAGCGGCTTTGGTGCGGCAGGCTCTTCCATTTCCTCCTTCCTGTCAGTTCTGCTATGAGCAGTCTGAAAGCCGATTGTTCTCAATCAAAATAATGCGCATCACATTTATGCCAAATTTTAGCTCTGCACATTCATGAGGAGAGGAGCTACTAGACTGCAAATATTTATTTGAAAATAAATGTTGAAAATTACATGTTGAAAATTAGTTGCCGAATGAATAATCACATTTTTCAATTAATGTTTGGTATATAATTTTATTGGATGCTGTTCAAGTCATTTGCAATGTAAAATGTACATTTGTTAATGACATTTATTTAATTTTTAATATATAAAATTATTTGTTGAAAATTGTTAGCTAGATAATTTTTCCACCATTTGAGAACAAATTTTCAAAGCTTATTAAAATAAGATTGATTTTGATAGCATTGGCAATTTAAAAACATTTTGTAATTGGTGATATTTAACTTTTTTTAAATCTTTAAAATTAAATGTCGAAAATTGGTAACTGAATGAAATTTTAATTGTTTGAAGTCGACTCTTTTAATTTCCATGCGTAATTTTGGTACAATGCTTGACACATAGTGGATTTGAAAGCTGGTTGTGTGATAGCCGATAATACCTTGTTAGTGTCATGCCTCCACGTATGTAAAGTACAATGAGGCAATAACAGGGATATGTAAGCAATGTTGCCCCCTGAAATGATTTAGGCCTTACCGGAAAAATTACAAATGGGACAAAACTTATACCTGCCGCCTAAACAGACAAGGTATTATAGGCTATCGCCAATAGATGCGCGGCCTTGTTCACCATGTTAAGCAATGAAATGAATAATCAGCATATTGGCTCAAGAAATACTAAAAGGACACAAACAAAAGTAGAAAGTAACAGATTAGCCTAGCTCTAGTTTTGGTTTCTGAGGCTTTTAAACGATAAAAAATAATCTAAATAATAATAAATGATTAATAACAGTAAAATACAATTTTTCGAAAAGGTTTCGAATTTTAATGTCCCGATTTTCGAGGTTTTTTGACCATAAATCCAGAACAAATCAAAATTAGACCATGCCCAGAAAAACCCTCCTACCCACCACCCAGACAGACCTTCATACAAAATTTCAGCCAATTTCGTTGAAAAACCGTTGAGTCCGGGCCCTGGAACCACATATATATATATATGCAGACAGACGGACGAAAAATGGGGTAACTGTATAAGCGGGCCTTGGCCGCCCGCCGCTCCAGGCAGGGCGCCAGAGCTCCTCCGGCCTCCGGGCACGGGTGCTACGGCCCCTACGCTTCGCCTAGCATGCTTCGCATGCTAGGCTACGCTCCGGGGCCTCCGCACCCATGCCCTCCGGCCTACGGAGCTCTGACTGCCCTGCCCTCCGCGGCAGGCGGCCTGCGGCCGCGCAAAAATATTCCCGGAAAATATATATTATCATTAACCTACATTTGGCATTTGAGCCTTAGCAGATACGAATACGAATAAACTTTTACCATCAGCCTAAACGGAAAATATTCTCGGAAGAAATATTTCCCGGGACTACATTGTTTGTAAGGCATGCACCTGCGCTTGCACATGATGAATGGTCGTGTACTAGCTGTTTATTGACGCAGCTATCTCTTAGCTTCCGTCTACAGTCCATCAATGCGACCTTTGCTGCTGCTATCAAGACTTTCAAATCGATTGAAGTGCAGTGAAATATGCTTCAAAGGTTTAATATGGCACCATCGGCCAGGCTAAATTAAAGTTTTTACATCCCAAAAATAGATTGCACCAAGTCTCAAGCCAAAGAAATAGCCCTACTAGTAGTCGAATCTGCTTGTGGGGCATTCGCATTGTGTTATTGCTCGCAGATCAAACTCTTTTCAGGCGCGCTCAAACAAAATACAGGTTACACAGCCAATTCACCTAGTAGCAGGGAAATTCCCTTGGCTTTAAACTCGGGGCAATTGATTTTGGGGAGAAAAAAGCTTCTTTTGGCTGGCCGATGGTACCATATTTTTGCGCGACCGCCTGATTAACACAGCCTGTAGTAGATGTATTTCTTTGACTTCAAGCTCCGAATAGTCCGTTTTGGGGAAAAAAGATTCACGGTGGTCCCCGATTTGACTTTTCTTGCTGACATCCGGGGTGGACCCTGAAGTATGACGTTGGCAAAGAGCAATGACACGTCATCATACGTGCTATACTTGAGGCATGCAGTCGGCCTATAGGTCACGGGATAAAAGGGCGGGTCCATCACATCACTTGCTCAGGTCTGAAACCTTTGAAAGGCAAGTCTAAAGAATAAAGAGGCCCTTCCAATCAGAGGCTCATTTGTGATGGAAGCTCACCCAAAAACCCAGCCTGCTCTCGCCGCCTCAATGAGCTCTTGCACCGCACTTTGCCAACTAGACATCTCAACCAATGAGTGTTCGAGTTAATTGAAATAAATGAGTTGATTGAAAATTGATTGAATGTAACATAGACCAAAAATGGCCAAAAAATATTGTTCTCATAATTCAAATTTTCTGGCCAGAAGTGTTCCATTGGGATCCCATCCCCGCTGTATCATTTGTTTCCCCAGAAAAAATATCAATCCGCTCAACCTGTGCCAATTTTCCGCAGCCTGACAGCATTGAAAAATCTTATAAATTTTCTAAATCTTATAAATTTTCAACCATCAACAGAATCAATACAATATGTAACACAAACGTGGCCTCGCATGCTAGGCTACGCTCCGGGGCCTCCGCACCCATGCCCTCCGGCCTCCGGAACTCTGACAGCCCTGCCCTCCGCGGCAAATGCCGCCTGCCTATGAATGACCAGTGGAGTTTTTAGCTGAACCAATACGAATGAAATGGACCTGATAAAATGTTTACTCAAAATTGGTTCTCAATTTGGGTCGAAATAAACAACCATTGTGTAACATCTTGTCTTGATCTTTTTGATGATTGAAAATTCATAAGATTTGCATGCTGCCCTTTTCCAAAGTACATCCTTGACATATCTGATCTGTAAGATAAGAGAGTCATATCATATTGGGGCGACAATGGAGTGCAAAAAATGTTCTCTTATTCTTTCTGCGTCACGCTGGGCCAATCACCAGTGTCGCGTTCATTTGGGCCGGCTGGCTTTCATGCCCACATGGATTTGCAACAATTGCTCATTCAACTCCGATTCGCCTGCCCAAGCTGCACTTCATGCTGTCATTTTAGGCCATTCGTCACCAACTCTGCGCTACCCAAGTTCATCTGCACTTTGGACCGACCAAATCGAACTCTGTCAAGCAAGCCAGCTGTTTCCTGTGAAAGCCTCTCAAGCATCAGAAGAAGCTTGCTTAGAATTGGCTGGTCAGAAAATCGATATACAGCAGTAACATAGCCAGATTCTCTTTTCATCGTCACCGGAAGGGGAAGGAGAGCGGGACAGGTTTAGGGCATCGGAGCACAATATACAGCAACTGATCCCGGCCTCCCTTCCGCCCGCCTCATCGACATAGGTCGACGAAACCGGCTTGGGAAACGTCACAGCGCACCCGCGGGGCGGCCAGGAAGGGCAGTAGTGATCACACCACTAGCTAAGACAGACAGAGGATCGGGGCCTCGGATCTAAGCACAGCAAGTAAAGCAACACTACGAGGGACGAGGGAGAAATCATCAGAGCCAGCTTGGTGAAGGATTCTGGGCCGGCGCCGGAGATCGGAACCACCCCACCGTGCGAGAGCTCGACCGAGTACGCGATGTTCGACGGGCACCAAAACTTCGGAGCGGAAGTTGAAGAGAAGACAGTGATGGTTCATGCTCGAAGCGCACTCTCAATCTCCGGTCTGAAGTTCGCGAAGAGAGTCCTCTTCTCCACTCTCTGACTCGTCGTCGCGCACTCGTGCCCCATGGGGTACGACGGGAGATCCAAGTGAGAAGGGCTCCTACGGCGATGATAGCCGAGGTGACTCCAATAACTCCGACAACTGGATCAGCGAGATGCGAGCTGAGACTACTGACACTCGACCACGTAGCGCTCGCGATGTCTCTGAGTCCTCTGACCAAAGATCCGACTAGGCCGTCCGCGGCTTGACTGTTCGTAGTAGCTCCTGGGGTCTTGTTGTCATGGCCGAAGGAAGCAGAACTTGTTCGATTAGTCAGCTCGCTGATCTTCCTCTCCAACGCTGGTAAGCTGGACGAGTAAGCGACAAGCTCGGCGAACGGAGGCATCAGTCGCGAGTGGAACAAAACCGGAGTGTCGTACGTGATTTCAGGTCGGAATTGAGGATTACTCGGTGACTGAATGAGTGTGGCGAAGGAGCTGTGCGTGAAGTTCTTGAAGATGGCACTAGCCCGTCCGTTGGAGGTGGCGTCTATGGGTTGAAGTGGGCGTATGTCGTGGCAGTCGGTGACAGGACTGTGACGAGTAAGATCTACTCCTCCGTTGTCAGGTAGGAAGAGAAGTTCTCCTGTTTTAAGTCTCACGGGGAGGAAAACATAGCATGTCTGTTCTCCAGGCAGTTGGTGATTCGTGTACACCTCCTCCACCTCCGCTTCTTGGCACTGAGCTACGTAGATGGCTGCTCCCCACATCTCTGCTGAGATGTCCTGGCGACCCGTGATGGCTCTGACTCCGTTGGTTGGGCTCAGTTGTACCATCTGCTTCAGCACCTGGTACTGGCGTTCCTCCAGCATGCACATTCGATGTTCGTCGTTCGACTCCACTCTCTCTATCAAGTCCACCAGCTCGTCCACGATGTAGTGGAGTTTCGCTTCCACGGGATCGTGTTGTTGAATCCAGCTTTCTATACGAAGCAGTGTCTCGTAGATGGTTCCGTTCCTCACGCCTTTGTCGAGGTCTCGGTGAGGCGTCGCCATGGTGGACGGGCGCAAGGGGGAGGTCCTGGGTGGAAAGGTAGTTCCTTCTGTCGTGGGTGGACTCTGACCAGCGCTAGGATCATCTTCTAGAACTGCGTCCTCGTTGTTGAGTCGGGATAGTCCCTTCACCTCTTTGGCATCCTTGAAGAGCTCGTCAGTTAGCCTGTCCCATTCCTCCCACTTCTTCCAGTTCTCCCTCTCTTCTGCCGTGGGGGGCGCTCCTTCCCTCTTATCTCGTCTCGGGGAGGGGCTCTGTGACCATCCGTCGTCGGCGCTGCCTTCCTTGGTGTAGTTGATGTATAACGCTCCTCCCTCGTACGAAAGCAGTGTTCCAGTCGGGAGACATCCCATATTCTGTTTGGTGTACGGAAAGTTCTTCTCAGGAGGATAGGTGGAGAAGGTCGCGGAGAGCTGGGGAAGGCGTACTTGAGAGCCCATCACTTCTCCTTCGAACCTTCCGAAGTGACGGAAAGGACAGTGTCTGAGGATGGGTGTGTCATTCCAGACAATGGTGTACTGGGGCTGGACACAACTCTCCTTCCCTATGTGACATCCTTTGAGAGAGCCAAGGTCCGAAGTGAGAGCTTGGTGTCCAGCATACACCGTCCCCTCGAGAAGGTACAGGTTGGCAGTCTGGTAGACGTGAGTGTCGGAACAGCGATGCCATTCAGGGGACCGTGATTGGTTGGTGGCCCAGAGGGAATTGTCTAGTCGCACTAGCTCCGACCCTCTGAACTTCTGCTCCGTCCATGCATGATTACACTCGTCAACGGGAACGCTCGTCCTCTTGATCGATCCGCCGGGTTCCCTCTTGAGGGAGGAAAGCGGTTCGTCCCGCTGCGTGGTGGTGGTCAGTATCTCCAGAATGCATTGAGCTGCCGGGACGCTAGGCCCTTCTGCAGCAGGAAGCCATAAGTCCACCTCGTGATGTGATCTTTTGGCTGGTTGTTCGTACACGGAGCAGTCTCTGGCTCGTTCTGGGAGAAGGAAGGGTCGGCCACCTCCGTTGGGACGGTAGCATAGTTGGAACTTTATGTTCGTTGACGATGACCTTTGGGCTAGCCGAGTAGCGGAAGAAGTTGGGTAGGTTGGCCGTGTGGTAGCCGGAGTGAACAAGCACATCGCTATGAGCATCATAGCTATTGTACTTCCTCCTCGTCTCCTCTTCACTACTCTCGTTTCTGGAGTTCGGTGTTCCGCTTGAGAAGTGGACCTTTTTCTGCTTTCCCGAGGTCCCATTGTCTCTCGCATTCAGGCGTATCGTCTCCTTGCCAATTCCTTCCGTCGGGCTTGTTGACTCTCTGACCTCCTTTGCCGGTACTCCTCCGGTGGGATGATGTGGAACTCGTAGTGCCAGTGTTCCGGAGTGAGTTGTCCCTCTACGACGTGTAACCGACCTCGCGAACGAGGATCCACTGCCAGTCTCTTCCTCCGGACTTCCTCAGTTAGGTTCCTCATCTGAAGCGTATACCCCTTCGCCTTCATTCCGTTCTCGTCAAACAGCTCCAGGACGAATGGGAGGTCCACCCGACTCAGTACACGGGCGAGTTGGTCAATGTCTGTCTCCTCCGCTGACGCTATCTCTCTCCGAGGGTAGAGAAGGCGTGGAGTCCATCGGAGTCGCAAGTGTCTCAGGTCTGGCGGTGGAAGTCCTGGGAGCGTTCCTTCCCCTAGTAGACTCTCCTCCGCTGGAGTCACAACCAGCAGGGAGCGCCAGGCAGCTCGATCCATCAAGAGGTGAGTGACCCGCGTTAGCCTCGATAGGATGAAGAGTCGCTCCTCCGCCTCCGTTTCTAGGCCTTGGAGGTCTAGCAATGCAAGGTGCGTCATCATCGGGAATCGCAACAGCCTCCTTGGTGGTGTCAGTAGTTCCTCCGCGGATGCGCAACCCACATACTGCACCTTTGTAACCGTCGTCGGCAGATCTTCGATATCAGCTGTCATGGCCGCGTCGAGCTTCGGCGCGAGAGCACTCAGACCCACGAAAGGACCGATTATCCTCAGCCATTTGAGTTCCGTCAGCGGAATTGATCCAGTTGGCACGTCCCAGGACGGTGCCTCGGTTCCCCGGGTCTGTATGTCCAGTATGGCCAGTCCGGCCGGTAGCATGTCCCAGGCTCCTGCCCACCATTTCCCGGCTTCCTCCTTGGGTCCGGCCGATGTAAGCCGCGGCAGAGAAAGGAGCTTGAGGTTGGGAGTGAGCCTACTCAGATCAGGCATCCGGATCGTTGCTTGTCGGTTGAAGGTCAGGTTCCTCAGTTGAGGTAGTGGCTGATTCCAACGGGTCTCCACTACATCTTCCTTTGTCGTCTCCAAATCGAGGTGGAGAGCCCGGAGCTGGGGGAGTCGAGACAAGGCCGCCCAGTCCTTGGTGTCGAAATAGGTGCGGCCGTAGATTGTCAGCTTCCTTAGTTCGGGAGCTCGCTTCACTACGTCCGTCACGGAGATGCCGGAGCCGATGGTCATCCATCTCATGTTTGGTTTCGTGAGGCGCCCCAGGGTCCCCCTCCACACTGCCACTCCCTCTATCCCAGGTGGCAGAGCGTTCCAAATGGTGGGTGACATGACGTGAAGTTTCAAGACTCTAAGTCTTTGACTCTGCTGCAGGCACTGCATAAATGTCTGATGGTAGACATTAATAGTGAGGTAGTCGGCGTCGGCTCTCTTATAGCCCTTGAGTGTCCTCATCTGTTTCACTCGTGGGAGTGGGGTGACGTAGTCGTGTTCCAGGGGCGGATGGAGGTGCGCCAAGGGAAGCGTGGCTTCGAGGGTCCCAACTTGGAGAACTCTGCTCATAGGCAAGTGGCCCTCCTCCATTCCCCGACTCGGCATATAGTACTCTATAGCCTCGCTCTCCAGGAGGTCGTAGACGTATGGTGTCTTCCATGGCATCTTCCTCCTTCGTGGTGGTTTAGGCTGGATCGCTCTCTCCTCCTTCAGGAGCTCGGCTTCCGCGGTGGTTCCTTCCTTCTCCTTCTCCTGGACTGGTTCCGGAAGGGTTTCAGCTGGCAGCTCTCCTATCGCTTCTCCCAAGCTCAGTTCCTGGATCGTCCGGCCCAGATCGTCGTCGCTCATGAGGTCGGCAATCGAGAAGTCGGTCTCGATCTCGCTCCAGTCTACTCCCATCATGAGCACGCTTGAGGAGGGTCCTGCCGCGACAGCGTCTTGGGGCATGTCTTCATGTCCAGTCTGATCGGAGGACGAGTAATGTGTGTTGTTTCGTCCGATGTTTCCTTGCTCTAGCTGTCTCCTCGTTCTCACCAATTCGGCCCAGACGAAACGGTGTAAGGGCTCATAGATCTCCTCATCGAGGTGGTAACGGCGCCGATTCAGGTCTCGTTCCAGAACTGTCAGCTTCTCCCTCGACGCCTCGCATTTGGTGAGAGGATCAAACCGGTTGTCCAAGATCTCTCTCAGCCGTCGGCGAGTGAGGGGAGGGACGACTACACTCTCGAGATTCGAGCAGTGTCTCTTCCGCGGTCCTGGTCCGTCACTTTCCCCGTCCTCGTCCATCCGCTCCGTTGTTCCATTCATCAGGACGGTTCTCCTCTGGTGGTAGTCTTCTCTGGCCGCGAATGGCGAAGTGGTGTTCCCCATTAGGAAGGAGCCGAAAGGACTAGGGAAGATGAAGAGACCCGGACGGAGTGCGAAACTCCTGGATGCGGAGCTAGTGATGACGAAAGACAAGACATTCTGCCCAAAGAGGACGTCGACTTGCATCTCCTGTCTCGTCTTCCGTGGGGGCATGTTCAGCAAGTCGGGGTGTCTGTGATGGATTCGGTCCCAGTCCTCCTCCATAAGTGGTGGTTCCAGGAGCAGAGGAGGGCAAATCTCGCCATCCGGAGTCCAGGCATCTATGCTGAACTCGAACCCGCTGGGCGTTAGAACGTTGAGTCTAACTTTCCGCATCTTGATCTTCTGCCGTTCTCTGTATCCGAAGCTGGCTGTGTTGATTCTTTTCACCTCTCGCGTCTCCAGGGCCAGTCGTCTAGCTACACGATTGGAGATGATGGTCATCTGAGATCCGGAGTCGAGGATGCAGTGCGTGTCGATGTTCTTCGTCCAGTCGTCTGAGTAGAGTAGCGCCTGGAAGGTGAGCATGATGTGGTCGCCTCTGTGATTTCTCTGTCGTGGTGAGTTCGCATGGTCTCCAGATGACGAAGACCTGTTTGGCTCGTTGCTACTGTTGGCCGACGTCAGGTCGGGAGTGTGTCCTGATCGCCAGTGATCCTCTTCGCTGGTGCTTGAAGTGTGTTGAGTTGCAGTGGCGTTGGAGTGAGGTGTGTGGGTGAATATATCACTGGCGGGCGGTGAGGTGTCTCGTGGACGAGGTCGGTCCGGGCGGCATGGATAGTTACTGGTTTCGTCCGGACAGGCTCGGGTACTGTCATCCTGCCGGCGGGCCGAGAGGTAGTTGTCCACATGGCGTGGTGGGCGAGCGGGGGTCTCGGAGATCCGCCTGACCTCGGGGTTGGGTTTTGGGCACCCTCGAGGGCATGCCGGTGTCCTTGTCCTATGCTCGGGTAGTACAAGCACGTGAGAATCCAATCCGGCTTCCGGCGCTTGTTGGTTCTGTTCCATCTGAGCCGCAGCTGAACGTGGCCGTGTGATGGGGTCCCGGACTGTTCTTTCCGCTGGTCGGGCGGGACCCACGGAAGGTGGTCTTTCTGAGCGTCTCCCTGCTCCTGGTTGGAATCCGGCTACTCCGCGGTCCGGGTATGAGAGGGCCATGCCCGTGGATTCCGCACGTAGGAGATCGGCCATGACTTCCTTGGAAGAGGGGTGCCTGGGTCGTGGAGCTGCTGGAATGAATACGTCCCGGGCAAATCCCACCGCCGCGTCTTCCCGAAAGATGGGGGGTCTTTGTTGGCTGACAGCTCTGTGATGGTCGGCCAGCACGCTTCGATAATCGGGCCTTGGCCCCGACGGTCGGGGGGCGCGATTCATTTTGGGCACCCGTGTCCTCCAGAATGGGTCTTGCGTGTGGCCCCTCGGGCTCAAACCTTGTGGTTTGGTCGCGGCCCTCCAGGAACGTTGATCTAGTTCCTCCCCTGGATTCGTTGATGTTGAACGTATTTGTCCCAGCAGCTGGCGTCCTACCGGCCCGTCTGGCGTCCTGTTCTCGTGCCGATGATTGCCGTTCACTTCTCCCGCGGTTGCCTGTTGTTGGGCTATCAGGTCGTCGAATGTCCCTGGACGTAGATGTTCCATGAGGGTCTGAGTTCTTATGGCTTCTCCTTCGTAGTGCGGAGGCATGGGAGCCGCCCTTGGGCATGTCAGGGCTCTTTGGTAGGAGGGCAGACCAGGCGTCTGTTGAGGCAATTGACGAAGGACGTTGGTCATTGAGTCGTCTGGCTCTGCGACTAAGAAGGGAGAGTTGTATTGTTGAAAGGACCGTCTTAGATTGTCCGGCACTCTCGGCTGTACTGGTGGGCGCTGAGGTAAAGAAGAAGCTCCTCTTGGTGGTGACGGGTAAGCCGGGTGTGGGATGATGGTCCTGGGTGGGTGGTTGGGTGCTGCGAGTTGCGGGGGCGGGTGTACAAGGACGAGATTTCCAGGTCCTTGCGGGCGGAGTGTGATTCCTGGGTTGGGTAGCACTTGATCCTGGGTTCCTCTGATGCTTTCGTTATAGTTTGGAGGTACTTGTGGAAAGGTGAGTGCTCTGACGGGCACTTCGCTGTAGGCTGGGGTTGGCAGCCCCAACGTTGGCACTGTTTCTCCCTCTACTGCTCTGGAGTCCACCGTAGACCTGTAACCTATCGACGGCTGGTTCCCCGTCATGTACATGGCTCCGGGCGTCTGGGGGTGGAGCCATGGCTGTCGTAGGTTCATTGTCGGTGCTCCTAGAGGCTGGACTTGGGGGAGTCCTTGTTGAGGGTTTGGATTCGGTGGTGGATGTGTGGAGAGAAGCAATGGCGGGTGCGGGATGGGGGGAACAGTCGGTATCGGGTACGACAGTCATGATGACGAGTACTGTCCGTTCTCCCCCGGCCACCGGTTCGTCGGAAGAATGAAGCCTGTGATCCCGTTGGCGGCCGCCGTCTCCTCTGCGATTGCTTGTAATTGACGCCGAGTGAGGAGCAATCCTTGATAGTGCCACTGGAGTTCCGGACGTCGCGGGTCGTCTGCGAAGAGGTTGTCGAGTTGGGTTTCCATCTGGGCGATGGCTTGTGATGCATGACTCCAATTAATGTATGCCTGGCGCATGGGTGCCAGTGGGTCGGGCCATGGTTGATTGTCAGCCTGATTATCCGTCAGCAAACCTTCCATTGGAGCTATGGGAGTCCCATTGCTGTGATTGGAATTTGTATCCATGCGGAAGGCATTGTCTGTCTCGGATCGGATCGCGACGACGTCCGGTGGAGGACGACTGCCGTGATAACCCAATCGAGCGCAGGCCTCCTGGTAGAGCAGGTCGCAAATCGCCAAGAACTGTCTCTTGCGCTCGTTGTTCTCCTCGTTGCCGAGCAGGATGTCTAGGTTGGTCGGGTGGAAGACTCCTTGCGCGACGAGCTGTTCCACGACGGAACACAACACCGCGTGGTTTCTGGGGGCACAATCCGGGCACTGATAGGAGGCGGGGCTCCTATCTAGCAGATGGTGACAGAGCGTCATGACTCGTGCCGCATCCCTCGTTCCGAAGAGGAGGCCCAGGTCTTCTTGTGCGCAAGTTGGGCACTGATCTCTTCCGCATTGATCGCAGGCCAGACGGTCGACGGGGTCGAAGACTTTCCGGCATTGGTAACACTGGGAGATCGAGTTGGGTGGCAGAGCAGGCATGCTGGGTTTGGCGGTGTTTGCGACGGTAGCTTGTCTGAATTCGTCTCCAGTCACTGAGCACTTTCAGCTACAACAGGCTCATGTCTTAGTTTGTGTCACCAGCTTGTGAGAGTGTCACGAAGCACAAGTCCTCCATACTGGGTGTTCCAGAGGAGACTGGTGACCTCGGCCGCGCAATTCTCAGTCAAGCTGTCCTGACTATGGTGTCATGCACTGCTGCTGTCTTCCTCCTGTGTTGCCGCGTGGTTTGTCAACTGGCGTCCTATACAGATTCGGCGTCCTTTGGTGAGTAGACAGGTGCAGGAGAAGGATCGCTTTCCCACAGAAAACGGAAGGGGAAGATGGAGAGGGAGAAGAGGGTGATGACGAGTGGGCCGAGGAGGTTGAGCACAAGGGAGGGGAGGGAACGGACGGAATTGGAGAATCCAGTCAATTTCCTCCAGTCCCTGGTTGGTGATGGCGTTTGTGCCTCCTCTGATGGCTCTGACCGTCAGTTGGCCTCTTCGAGTCTCCGAGAGAAGACGTAGCGATGGTAATGCTTGGGCAAGACGAATTGCTTGACGACCAAGTCCGTCGGGTGTTCCCGGTGCGCTTGTCGGAGGATGTGCACCATCCGGTTGAGAGGGACTCGTCGGTTCATCTCCAACGTGAAGGGGAACTTCACCGTCGCCATCGTCCGCAGGATCCTCACCAGCCGGGCTCCGCCGATGTCCTGGCGTGGGGAACTCGATTCGTTGCTCCATGCGAGTCCTTGCCCAAATGGACCGACGTGTTCGAGCTGCAGCACCTTGAGGTTTGGAGGCAGGAGTTTTCCTTGGGGCATGGGAAATCCTTCGTCCAGTGGGCGGCTCTCGGGAATGAAGACCGTCCGGAAGGTGTGAAAGTTGGTCTTGAAGTGGGTGACGGAGGTGAGCTGTGGGAACAGAGCAGAATAATCCTCTTCCTTCTCTCTATCCCAAGCGCCATCGTAGAGCACCAAGGACTTCAAGTTGGGTAGGCTACGAAGCAGCCTCTCCATCCTCGGGAAGTCCTCTTGGAACTTGCAGTGTAGTTTGAGCTTAGACACTGTGGAAGGGAGTTCCGGTAGTGTGTTGTAGAGTCGAACAGTTGTCACTGACGGTGTCAGAACAGGCAGTTCATGGTGCGTGCTGCCCAGTTCCAGGAGTCGGAGTCTCTTAAGCGGGCAGTGTCCAGAGACTGGAGCGAAGCCAGCAAAGTCCTCTATTCGAAGCACTTCCAGCTCTGGTGGGAGCAGGTCCCAGAAGGAGGGCTCGGCCGGGTCTGGTAGTTGCACCCAGGGGAGTTCAACGGAGACCAGGTTCGGCGCCAGTTCCTTCAGGTTCAGGGTCCTTATCTTGTCTGTCTGCTCAAACGCCAAGTGTCGGAGTTGTGGGAGTGGAGTGTTCCAGTCGATCTGGAGGAATGAGTTCCGATCGCTTCCGACTCGGAGACAGAGTCTGTGGAGTCGTGGCAGTTGCTGGAAATGAAGCCATTGTTCTGATGAGGGATCCGTCCCTTGTCCTCCATGGAGACGTAGTTCTTCCAAATTGGGTGCAACGTATTCCAGGGTGACTTCCGACAGTTCCCAACAGTGGATGACTCTGAGGTGGATCTTCGGAAGTTTTCCCAGTGATCCTTGGAAGTACGTGAGGCGGGTGATGGTGTCTGGCAGGGCGTTCCATATCTTGGGCTTCATTGTCCTAATCCTGAACTCTTCCAGAGCTTCGGCTGCGTTGAAGAATGGTAGCAGATGCCGAAAGAAATTCTTAAGGCTGTCCAATCGATCGGTGACATCGAGGATCCGCAGTGTCTTTGTTAGGTAGGGTAGCTGGAACACTTCCTTCCTGGTGGTAACTTGGAAGTGAACGAATGGAAGACAGTGTCTTTGTGCTCTCGTGTCTTCCCAGCTTCTTGCCTCCCGATTGGAGGTTCGTGGCCCTACTGCTCTCTGGAGATTCAGTGTTCCCATGAATAGATGATGGGGGACGTGAAGGTCGCAGGGAAATCCGCCGGAGAGGCTGCGAAGGACGTTCGGGCCGATCGGGTCTATGTTCAGGACTCTCCACAATCGGGTCCAATTGTCCTTTCCTCGGTCTTCTCCCTTTGCTTCCACCTGTTCGGCGATCGGCACCATCTCGACCCAGCGTCCTCCCTTAGCCGCTCGTTTCCTGAGGTTGTAGTTGAAGCGCAGGTTGGGAAGGCGGACACGGTCTTGTGAGTGGGCGGTGACAGGTGGCGGAAGCAGAGCTTGCATTGCCGGTGGCGGAGTGAGTGGCCTTTCGACGAAGCGTTCCTCTTGTCCTGGTGGGTGCCAGAAGGTCCTTGAGAGCATGTCGCTGGAGGAGAATGTGGCTGTCGTCTCGTGGCCGTCGATGGCGGTGGTGCTGAATGGTTCTGTTTGGACTGTTGCTAGCTAAGTCCAAGAAGGTGGTAAGTCAAACTGATGGGGGGGTGGCCTTGGTTGGGGGAATGATCTGGAGGAAGAGTTGTCTATGCAGGGTACCTCCGATCTTCCCCCGCGTTGGGGGGCGGGGCTAGTGGTGATGAAGGGCGGTGATGGGGGAAGCATTTCCAGCTCCGGTGTGTGTGGGGGGCCAAAGCAGGCCTGGCGGAGGCCTGTCCCTCTGGAGGGCTGGGGAAAAACTTCGGTTGCATTTATCACCATTAGGAGCTCTGTGTGCGCTCAGCCAGTGCGTGTGGAAGAAGGGAGTGTAAAGCTGATGGAGAGGGCCATTAGGTGGCGAAGGGGGGTCGTTAATGATCCTGGCTCTGAGGCGGTGGGGCGATTAGAGCTGACAAATGAGCATCTGTGTTTGCGGAAGCCGCTTTTTGCGAGGGGGGCAAAAAGGCGGGGGGTGGTGGCAGGGCGGAGTCATCCGTCGTCCGCACTTGCTATCCCTTAGAGGCCGCTTTTTCTGGGGGAGGGCGCAGGGAGTAGGGTGTGGTTGTAAGGAGGGTCATTAATCTCCCGTTGTTTGCGCTCTCTAGGGGCCGCTTTTTCAGAGCTTGCGCCAAAAACGTAGGCCCGCGGAGGGGAGAGTGGAGGGGGGAGCAATTAGTCCGCCCTCTCTTCTTGCCGCCCTTCTTGCGAAGACTGGGGGAGCAGGTTCCTGCTGGCTGGAGCAAGGGGGGTGTTTTGCAGGGGAGTGTGTGTGGCGCGCTGAGGGGTGGAGTGTGCAGTGAAGGGGCTGTTTTTGCCGGGTGACGAATAGTAGGCGGAGGGGCTTGTGTAGGCGG
Source organism: Ptycholaimellus sp. GST1_10 (assembly GCA_030248095.1). Classification (NCBI taxonomy): domain Eukaryota; kingdom Metazoa; phylum Nematoda; class Chromadorea; order Chromadorida; family Chromadoridae; genus Ptycholaimellus; species Ptycholaimellus sp. GST1_10. The sequence goes on along the minus strand of JASANA010001345.1, from coordinate 28,343 downwards.
CAAATTGGCGCAGGGATTTTTAGCCAAGCTTTGCTAGCTGTAGTCCACCGCCATGCACTCCACGAACTATTTGAAACAGTCGCAAACGCAGCACTCCAAAGGCTTTCGATGAGTCCTGTTCTTGAAGCAGTCATTGCCGGTTTTCTTAGCGGATGATTCGTAGTCCGCTGGTCCAATCAGCCACGTGTTTGGCTGCGAAGCAGACTCGTAGTAGTCCGCACTCATCGAGGTCAGCCGCCAGTTTGGCTGCGAAGCGGACTCGTAGTAGTCCGCACTCGACGAAATCAGCCGCCTAGTCGGCTGCTAAGCAGACTCCTAGTAGTCTGCACTCGTCCAGTCAGCCGCCAGTTTGGCTGCGAGGCGGGCTCCTAATGGCCCGCACTGACGAGATCAGCCGCGTAGTCGGCTGCTAAGCAGACTCCTAGTAGTCTGCGCTCGTCCAGTCAGCCACCGAGTAGGCTGCGAGGCGGGCTCCTAATGGCCCGCACTGACGAGATCAGCCGCGTAGTCGGCTGCTAAGCAGACTCCTAGTAGTCTGCGCTCGTCCAGTCAGCCGCCAGTTCGGCTGCGAGGCGGGCTCCTAATGGCCCGCACTGACGAGATCAGCCGCGTAGTCGGCTGCTAAGCAGACTCCTAGTAGTCTGCGCTCGTCCAGTCAGCCGCCAGTTCGGCTGCGAGGCGGGCTCCTAATGGCCCGCACTGACGAGATCAGCCGCGTAGTCGGCTGCTAAGCAGACTCTTCGTAGTCTGCACTTGTCGAATCATCCCCTGGCGGAGTTCGACGGAGGCTGAGGGTTTTGTGTTCCGTACTCCTTCCCGCGTTGATACCAGCCGCCTGGTAGGCTGGGCGCTGTCATTTGCCTCCTAGTAGGCCTGCGCGGTCGCGAATTCTGTGCTCGTCAGCTCAGAGTCCCGTAAGACAAATTCGCTCTCCTCTGCATCCTCCTCCCATCCGTCGACGGCTCGAGGTGGCAAAAGGCGTACTAGGCCTTTGCAGAGTAACAAGGTGGGCCCTCAGCCCGAAGTGAGTAAGAACGAGGGTGCTTTGCCAGCTCCCTCACGTGGCAGCCGCTCCCATGTCGGCCGCCCCTGCCTTGATTCCTGCTTCTCTCCCGCTTCCTCAGCGATGCGGCAGAGGGTGGGCAGGGCGTGCCCTTGCAGTCGTTCCGCCTCCCCCCCATAAGGGCGACGGATTGAGTAGCAAGAGGCCGAGTAGTTGTTGCCCGCTGGCTCCTAGTAGCTCTTAGGCGGGGCTTTCCGCTGGCATCTGAATTCACGGTTCAATCCGCAGTCGGAGTCCACAGAGGAAGGCTGCTGTGAAAGAAATGCGAAGAACAGATGCGGCGTCATTGGTCATCCTCAGGTCTGCAGTCGGAGTCCACAGAGGAAGGCTGCTAGAGATGAGGGGGGTTGACCCTTGAAGGTGGAGTCACGCTGTTTGCCAATTCCCACCCGCAGTCGGAGTCCACAGAGGAAGGCTGCTGAGGGGGAACTGCAGGGACAGATTGACTTGATTGAGTTGCTGCTGTTTGGCACTTTCCGTCCGCAGTCGGAGTCCACAGAGGAAGGCTGCTGGAACGAGAGTGCAGGGACAGTCTGAACTCCTAGGGGCCGTAGGCCTGTGCCTGCCAGTTCAGGCCGTAGTTTGTGGCCGAAGGCCTGTGCCTTGTTCATGTCGCAGTTGAAGGCGATCTAGATGCCGCTGAGCTTGATGAACAAGGCCGAGAAGTTGGCCGGAGGCCCGTGCCAGACGCATTTCAGTCCTTTGTAGCTGAAGAGCTGGGAGGAAATGTGTTGGCCGTTGATGATCATTGACGCGTCATTCTGGGCAATCAGTTGATTGGCGGGGAATGAGTAGCGGTCAATGGGCATCTTGTGGAAGGCGGAGACCTGGATGCCGAAGCCGAAGCCGTAGGCGGAGGCCTTGAAGCCGCAGTCCTTGCAGATTTGCTCCATTTAGAGGGCCGGCAAATCTTAGTTAGACGCTGTAGAACCGAAGTTCTTGAGACTTCTTCTTTTATCCGCCTTTAGGATAATAGAAGCGTCGAATTTCCGCCGAATATTTCATTAAAGTTAAACTTTAATGTTCCCGTTCGGCGTTGACTTGAAAGGCAGGGCTAATTAGCTCCGCTGGCCTGGGCTGGGCAGAGACATTCTTGTCCTGCTTTCAGGCCAAAGACGGCGTAGCCTTTGAAGGCGCTTTTCGATGCCGCTCCATCCAAGGCCTCTAAGAAGGGGATAGAGGGGTAGGATGAAGGTACGCAATCGGACTGTTCATCTATCCGCTGCCAAGGTAGAGCTGGTTGAGGCCGTGCTTGTCGCAGAAGCGCTAGAAGCTCCAGGCGTTCAGCTCGGCGGCCTTGGCCATGTCGAATTGGAACAGTGTTTGAGGGTTGCAATAGGTGTAGGAGTGGAGGTGATGGAAGGTTTGGCAGGTCCGTCGGTGTCCATCTGTACGCTGTCCAAGCGGCACTTGCTGAAGCCGGTCTGGGCCTTGGGGCTCCGCAAGGAGTGCTTGGGGTTAGATGGAAAGGAAGGCTGATAGGGGTAGGGGACTGTCGGCGTCCATCTGTGCGCTGTCCAAGAGGCGCTGGCTGGAGAGGCTCTGCGTCTCGGAGATGCCCAGCTAGGCGTGCTTGGCCGGGCAGAGTGCACAGGTTAGAAGGCTGGGGTAGAGAGTTGAGGTGCAGTGAAGACTGGCAGATACGCCGGTGCCGCGAAATACGATGATCTCGAAGCGGCGATAGTAGAAGCTAGTCTTCAACTCCTGAGTGTTGTCTGAGAGGCGCTGGCTGGAGCAGCTCTGTGCATGCTGAAGGCCCATCTTGGCCTGTCTCAGTTATGGGGGGTGGGGCTGGAGGGTGTAGGTAGGGTGTTGTGAGGAGACTTGCAGATGTGTCGGCGCTGCGAAATACGATGATCTCAAAGCGGCGCTAGAAGAAGCTAGTCTTCGCCTTCCGTCCAGATAGGGATTGAAGAGGGAGTTTGAGGTGTCATTATTGATGACGTTGATGGCGACGATGCGAACGCTGCTCTTCTGGCCGATGATCAGCTCGGTCTTGGCCAATCCGTCCAGGTTCCCGTTCAGGGTACTCTTCCGTCTTGCTGGCGGCGGAGAAAGAGGGGACAAGTTAAACTTGTGCGCCGTGGATGGAGCCATGGAGGCTCTAGGCCAAGTGAAGGCAGAAGAAGGGACGCATTGTCGGTGATGCGAAAGGCGGAGCATTAAGCAGGGCGAGCTTAAACGCCTATCGCAATTGAGGATGGAGGGGGTAGAGAGGTGTAGGGGATGCGGACGTTGTTGATGGCGGCCATGTAGAAGAAGCAGGGCAAGGGCTTCTTGCTGGAGTTGGGCCGCTTGGAGGATTGCGGAGAGCCTTTGTAGGTGGCTCTTTGAAGCATCAAAAAGAGGCCTATGGCCGTCAATTTCAGAAAGTATTACTTTCTGCTCGCTTCTTGCGACGTTTATGAAGGCTGTTCTGAGAGATGCGCTGTAGTTACGCAGCTCGGGATGACAGTCGTCTCAACTTGCCGCAGCTCGGGATGACACTGAGCAAATTGGCATTGTGAGAGATGCGAAGAGATGACGCAGCTCGGGATGACAATGTCGAATTTGCTCGGGTTGACAGTGTCGTGGGTTGATTCAGCTCGGGATGACGCAGAGCAAATTGTAGCTGTTGAGCTGCGATGAAATGACGCAGCTCGGGATGACAGGCCAATTTGCTCGGGTTTACGGCGGCGAAGATTGACGCAGCTCGGGATGACATAAGCTGGTCTCTCTCTGTTTTTGGCTGCAATGATTTTCCGCAGCTCGGGTTGACGCTGAGCAGATTGTCATTGTGAGAGATGCGAACGATGACGCAGCTCGGGATGACAATGTCAATTGCTTGGGTTGACAGAGGTAGAAATCGGCGCAGCTCGGGATGACGCTAGCAATTGCTTTGAGTCTGCGGTGATTTCTTAATGTCTTCGCCGTATTGAGCTGAACTCCAGAAAGCTGCTCTCAGAAGGCCAGGCCAAAGCAGGCCTTCGAGGTTGGGCGGAGTTGAGGTGAGCAAACGTAGCCGCGTTTTCAGAATGCCGCTCCAAAATAGGCCTTTTCTGAGTTACGTAAACTTTAAGTTTAGCGTCTCTTTTGCCCATTTTGGATTCGTCGAAGAAGCGTTGAAAGAATTTGCATATCTTTGCAGATAGTGCAAAGTCTTGGAGGCGGCGATGGGATTGAAGTTGGCCCATTTGCCGGCGGGCTGGCCGAAGCCGGAGCGGAAGCCGTCCATGTTGCCGCTGGCCATGTACACCACCGACCTCTTACTGCTGGGCGGAGTAAGGGGAAGGGTGTAGGGCAGGGGACCTTTGAAGGTCTGCAGAGGACGTCTTCCAGGAGGCAAACTGCATGACGGCGTACGCGGTCATGAAGTTGCAGAAGCGGTTGGGGAAGCCGCCCAGGTTCCCGTAGGCCTTGTACACCACCGACCTCTCAGGATGGAAGAGGAGGGAGGGTGGAGGTTTGAGGCCTCTTTGAGGAACGCAGTGGAGGCGTCGTCCAACGGGCAGAGCTTCATGGAGCAGAGGGCGTCCATGGAGTTGCCGGGGTTGAAGAAGGTGAACACGCTGGACTTGCGCGGCTTGATGCCGGAGCTGAGTGTAGTCAGCAAGCCGCAGTTGGCGTTGATCGGGACGGAGTCCTGGAGAGTTCCAGTGTGGGCGCTGTTGGGCTGGAAGTGGCAGAGGCCGCAGTCGAAGCCGTCCAGCATGCCGCACTGGTTGCAGTCCTTGGAGATCTGGACGCGGTTGCGGTGCTCCAGGAAGCCGTAGCGAAAGCGGCGGACCTAGTCCAGAGTTGACGCTTTCTTCAACGGCGGGTAGAAGGAGTAGGAAGAGGCGGGTCATTGACACAGTCTTCCGATGCGCTGTAGCGAAGGCAGACGCAAAGGAAGTAGGCCTTGCAGGCGCTGTGCTCGGAGCTGGCGCCGTCCTCGAAGAGGTCCTTCTAGCCGCAGGTGAGCAGGCTGAGGTCGCAGACGGCTGGAAAGCCGTAGTAGTGGCAGTGCAAGCAGTCCACTAGGCTGGGCCTGTTCCAGTGATCGTCTGCGTAGAAAAGCGTAGTCCGCTTGTGAGTCTCTTTGACTTTTGTCTTTCGGCGTTGCTTTTTCGAAATTTACGCGATCGTAAAGATCCGTAAATGAAGCGATGTCGAAGGACGGCCATTGACTCTGAAGCTGGCTGGGCTTTTCTTTAGCGATGCTCGAAAGTTTATAAATCCGCAAAGATTTATAAACATGTTGGCCGTCGAGGTTGCAGCAGGCTGCAGGGAGTTTTGAGAGCTGTCCATAGCGATCTCAAAATTCTAGCAGCGTAGGCGTGCTTCTGCCGGATAGCTGGCATTGGCTGGCCGGCAGAGTTGCAGCAGAGGCCGTAAGTTTGAAAACTGAACGGAGCCAATTTTTGAACTCTGGCAGCGAAGGCAAGTGGTTCGCTGGTGGCTGCAGGCAATTTCAAGATCCGTCCAAGGATAATGAAATTGTCATCGACGATGCTTGCGTAGACGGCATGAAAACAACTTTGCAGTTAGTTTTCAATGCGCAAGCAGCGGAGTTGCGTCCGAGCCGACGTAGACTGGGGCTGGCAGCGAAGATCTTTGACAATTGACAATGGCCAATTTCAAAGTCCAGCAGCGAAGCAGATCGAAGCTGGTGGCTGTCAGCTGAAGAGAATATTCAAAATCCATTTCAGGATGATGAAATTCTGTCGACGACGCTGATGACGTCAGCATGAAAAGAAACTTTTCAGTTAATTTTCAATGCCGGGTAGCGAAGTCGAATCTTGTCTCGATCGTCGGCGTGGAATGATTTCATAAAATCCGCAAGGATAGAATGAAATCATTGAACGGAGTTGCTCCTTGAAGAGAACTTTCCAGTTCACTTCAAGACCCTGCGTAGCAGCAGCACGGTTACGGTAGTGAGTGTGCCGTGTGACGTCAGAGTTTCCTGTTTACCGCCCAAAAAGTGGCGTGATGGCTGGAAACTTGGCGCTGCGATGTTGCTGTCGAAGGACGGACATTGAAAATAGACTCAAAAGTCAATTTCAATTCCATGCAGCGTAGTCGCAGTTGCTGCCGTCTAGAAGTTCATGAGGCTGGCGTTGGCTGAGTGAAGTTCTGGAGCTGCAGGGTGTCCTGTCTGGCAGCGAAGCGAAGTCCGGCAATGCTGGCTGGGCTCGATTCGCTGTCCTGGCTCTGTAGATCGGTGACTGGGGCTTTTGGCTCGATCGCTGTTGTTGGTAGAAGGCGGCGAGGTCAAAAGCCGGAGGTTGTTGCGGAAGCGGAAGTTGGCGGAAGTGGTGCTGGTCATTGTAGTAGCATTGTAGAGGTGGTCGGTCAAGGTACAGATAAGCCAATCAGCTCTCTGATCTACCAAACGCTGTGGCGATATACAGCAGTAACTTAGTGAGATTCTCTTTTCATCGTCACCGGAAGAGGAAGGAGAGCGGGACAGGTTTTGGGGCAAAGGAGCACTATACACAGCAACTGATCCTGGCCTCCCTTCCGCCCGCCTCATCAACTAGAGGTCGGACGAAACCGGCTTTGGAAACAGCACAATAATGGATGATTAATGGGTTATGCACCATATATTGTAGAAAGTTCTGAATATATTTTATTGCAGAATTGAATGGTATCCCTATTTTGATGGAGACTTTATTGGTACCCTGTAATACATATTTGGGGTACAGAGGTTTGCTTTTATTTTTATTAAATACAAAAATAGAATGAATTTCAGGTGATGGAATATACAACACTATGATATTTGTGAAATATAGTTTGATGATATATTATTTAGTGATATGTTATTTGGTGATATATTATTTGGTATAAATATTAGTGCCATTCGGTATTACAGGTAATGGTGTATATAGTCCTTTGATATTTGTGTTATATTATTTGTTGATATTTTATTTTGTGTATTATTTGGTGATATATTATTTGTGATAAATATTATATACTGAATCTGGTAACCCAGACCCACCTATGTATGAATTGTGGTAATATAATTCCTAGTTAAATTCCAACTTGAATTGTGGTCACTCGGGACCCACCTACGTAGTCATGAGCGAATTTTACTAATTGAACATTTATTTACTTGCCGATTTTGTCTAAAAACCAGGGAGTCATAATTTTTTTTATTTTGAAAACATCGAAATTCTAAGTTGTGAGGAAAATTTCAAAAATTTTGCAAAACCCCAAGCAAACCTCTCAAACCACCACCTAGGCGGACATTCATGCAAAATTTCAGCCAATTTCATTGAAACACCAGGGAGTTATGATTTTTTTATTTTGAAACATAAAAATTCTGTTTTGGGAAAAAAACCAAAATTTTTGCAGAACCCCATTTAAGCTCTCAAGCCAGGCGGACCATCGTGCAAAATTTCAGCCAATTTCATTCAAAAACCAGCGAGTTATGATTTTTTTGTTTTGAAACATCAAAACTCCAAGTTTTGCAAAAAAATCTAAAAATTTCGCAAAACCCTTATAAAGCTCTCAAGCCATCATCTAGGCGGACCTTCATGCAAAATTTCAGCTAATTTCATTGAAAAACCAGTGATTTACAATTTTTGTATTTTGAAACATCAAAAAGTTGAGTTTTGGGCGAAAATCGAAAAATTATGCCAAGCGCCAAAAATGGCCCCGAGGCACCGCCTAGGCGGACCTTCATGCAAAAAATCGGCCAATTTCGTTGAAAAACCGCGGAGTACAGGCATGCCACACACATATATATATATATGCGGACAGACGGACACAAAAATGGGGTAACTGCTTAACCTGGCCTTGGCCGCCCGCCGCTTTGGGCAGGGCGCCAGAGCTCCTCCGGCCTCCGGGCACGGGTGCTACAGCCCCTGCGCTTCGCCTAGCATGCTTCGCATGCTAGGCTACGCTCCGGGGCCTCCGCACCCATGCCCTCTGGCCTCCGGAGCTCTGGCTGCCCTGCCCTCCGCGGCAGGCGGCCTTTGGCCGCGCAAAGATGTTTCAAATGATCCAGGACCGGTTCCAGCCCTCCAGATCGTACTAAAGTCTTACTTACTCCAGAAGTAAGTACTTTCACCATTTCTCAACATAACACATTTTTCAACCTTTCTATCCAAAGAAGTAATGTTACATATTCTCCAATGCCAATTCCACCCTTCCAGAAATTTCTAAAATATTATTAGCTTTCAGCAAGAAACGGTTGTCAAGATCCAATGAGAATTCATCATTTCTCAGCATACCCAATTTTCAAGACTTTCTACCCAATAAAGTAATGTTCCAAATGCTCAAGGAACGGTTACACCACCCATATTTTCGAAAAATATTTTTACCCTCCAGGGGAAAAAAGTTTGTCAAAATTTGTTTAGAATTTGCCATTTCCCATCATACCCCGTCTTTTAACCTTTCTACCCAAAAAATCCAGGACCTGTAACACCCCTCCAGATTTTCATAAAATATTAGCTTTCAGCAAAAAAAAGTTTGTCAAGATCTGATGAGAATTCGCCCGTGGACAGCATTTCCAGACACATATACACATATACATATTGGCCTGGCGCAAACGAGCCTAACGAAGTGTCAGCGCCCAGGCCCTCTTTTCAACCCAGGTGTATGTTTTTAAGGTTAACACTGTCCGCTGCGCTTGCTTGATGCTGCTCGCGTCCTGACCCGGACCTGGTGCTCTGGGCCCGGGGAAGGGTGATAAATCACTCGCACCTCTCCTGACAGTAGAGCCATCCACCCGGACCTGGGTGTGTGCAGCAAGTGTCTAGACGGCGTTTCATCATTGCCATGGTGGTCGTCGGCCGGGGACAGGACCTCCTCCCAGCCTTCACCACCTCCCACATCCTTCTCAAGGGCCTCTCTCTTGGATTGGCCCCCTTTTTCGGTGTTGGAGTCGAGTTTTGGAGCTTAGCTGCCGCTGTTTTTGGGTTCAGTTTTGATTGCGGGACGCCGTGATCAACATCTCCAACCCTGACGCAGTGGCCGCCAACCTCTTCCTCCCCACCTTCACCATCCTCTTCTTCGTCATCAGCGCAACCGGGGGCTCTGGCCAGCCTAATCCCCCGTTCTCTCTGGTGACCCTCTCTTTCATCATCTGCTCCTGCTGCTCTTCCCTCTTCTAGGATGGCAGCCCAACGCTTCTGGATCAGCACAGCTCTGACCGGCGTGGAAGAGTGCGCGCCCGACTGCAACCCGCCACCCGATGGCCACTCCAGAACCAAGATGCGCTGCGCCGACTGCAGGCTCGTCTTCTGCGCCGCCAGCGCTGACATCCTCTTCAACCCCACGGGCAGCGCGGACGCCGCCGTCTATGACCGTGTCTTCATGGCCGTCTCTGCCGACGGGACCACCTTCCCCAACTTCCGCTACACCTGCCACGTCTGCCAAATCAACCAGGCCTTACGGGAGCCTGCCAGCCTCGCTGAGCAGGCCGTTGGGGCGGGGATCGCCATCTACCAGCACCGCCACATGGACGCCCCCAACTACCACTACATTGGGCCCAACCTCGGCCGCCAAGACCGCGCCGACGCTGCTGACGCCGCCGACGCTGCAGACCGCGCCGACGCCGCTGAGGATGGGGCGCTGGGCCTCCCCAGGATGCCACCTTTGTCCGGGCTCCATCTCCGGCCTTCTCCCATCAATTGACTGCATCCTACCAGTCCCTGGGTGGCTGCCAGTCGCCGCCGCGGGACTCCCCGCCGCCCAACTACAACCAGGCCATGAACGCTCTGCTACACTGGCCACAGCCGACTCCACGACAGTCCCTGCATGGCTTGCCCCATCCGGTCTGCAACCAACGAAGCCCAGCTGCCTCCGATCGCAACCAGCAAAACCCAGCCGTCTCCAATCGAACGGAGGAGTGGGTCCGCCATCAGCGGCTGCGACGTCGTTGAGACCCAATGCCCAGCAACCGGGCACCATCGCGCTCCACCCGGCACTCCGGCCGGGGAAGCGGCAGACGCAGTGGAGACAGGTCGGGCTCCTCCCGGGCGGCAAGGACCATCGCCTCATCCAGGCAAAGCTGCCGGGAGGAGGCGGATTGCCGCCTCATCGACAACCTTGTTGACCTCATACAAAGTTTAAGTTTGAGGTCCAGGCCAAGAAGGGGATCATCGTCCCCGTCAGTGCCAAGCCTGCCCCCGGCGCCCTCGTTCATCATCTCCCCCACTTCAAGGCCCCCGGCGGCAAGAAGGTCCGCCCCGACGTTGATGCCAGCTCCAAGTGCGGGTTGCCGCCCCCATCCCTCAACGACATGATCAACCCAGGCCCAAACCTCCTCGCCGACCTCTTCGGGGTCCAGCTGCTGGCGAGATCTGGTCAGTTCCTCTTCACCGCTGACATCTGAGCTGCCTTCTATGCCATGCATGTGCGCGAGGACCTTCAGGACGGGCTCCGGGTCATCCTCCCCAAGGACCCCGGCAAGCTGCTGGAGGACGGGAACTTCCAGGTCTGGAAGTACACAAGGGTGATCATGGGTTGCAGTGCCAGCCCGTGGTTGCTGCAGGCCTGCCTCCGTCTGCTTGTCCGGGGCGCCCTCGCAGACGGCCGCCTACACCGGCTCACTGAGGCAGAGGTCTAGGCAATCCCGGTGCGCACCTACGCCGACAACGTTCTCTGGCCATTCGAGGATGCGGCAGAGGGCCTACGCGTGGCCCGGGGCCTCGTCAGCCTCTTTGCCGATGGCGGCTTCAAGCTGCACAAATTTGGCTCCAACTGCGCCGACCTGCTTGCTGCCCTCGAGCCAGCTCAACTGCTCCCGCCCGACAACACCGTCTCCATCCTCGGCATCGACTGGCACATCCCCTCCAACACCCTCCACGTGGCGGAGGTGAAGATGGAGAGTGACAAGAGGCTGAGCATCTGGAAGCTGGCCAGCATCGCCGCCCGCGCCTACGACCCCTTTGGCATCGTGGGCCCCATCACCCTACAAGGTCGCCTCTTGCTCCATGAGGCTTTCCCACACTGCAGGAGCTGGGACGCAAAAGTCCCCGCCAAGACCGCCCAGGCCTGGCCCGGCCTCTGCGAGCAGCTCTGACGCTGCCACAAGCCGGCCATTCCCTGCCGGGCCCTCTTCAGCCTGGGGCCTCAGCTGGTCCTGTTCTCCAACGCCAACTTTGATGCCTACGCATTCGTCCTGTACGCCACTGAGCTGGCCACGGGGAAGGCCACGTTCCTCTTCGGCAAGTCCCGCCTCGTGCCCAAGGAGAAGAAGGGTGTCATCATCTCCATCCCCCGGACCGAGCTCTGGGCCGCCGTCGCCGCCTCCCGCGCCACCGCCCTGCTCCGTCAGGCCCTGGCCTCCGTCGTGACCTTCGGCGAGGTCACCCACTACATCAACAATGCTGCCGTCCTTGGCTGGCTTGCCGCCGGCAAGGCCCCGAGGGCCTACGAGAACTGCCGGATCCAGGAGCTGCTGGAGGCTGCTCCTCACCCACGCTTTCGCTACATCCCCTCCACCGCCAATCTGGTGGACTGGCTGACGAAGCCTCGAGACGTGGAGGTCTACGCCGAGGATCGCCTCTACCTCGCCGGGCCCAGCTTTCTCTCCGAGCCCCGGTCCACCTGGCCCGACGACCCGGCCCCGCCATCGGAGCAACCTGAGCCGGACCCGCCCAAGGAGCAGTGGGGAACGTTCCGGACAGAGGCCACGCTAGCGGCGGCAGCCCGGGCGGCACCCCGGCCCATGGAGCCTTCCGCCCCCAGCCTCCTCCGCATCCTCCCGATGGACAAGTTTGGCTCCCTGCATCAGCTGCTTACCACCACCGCCTACGTCCAACAAGTGCAAAATGCCAGTGACCTGGGACAAGAAGCAGCTGCTCCTACTCCGCCTCGTTCAAGAGGTCCAGGCTGAGGCCTACGGGGACCTGCTGGAGCACCTCCGCTCCGACAACGACGACAACCGCCGCGCCGCCAACCAAGCCCGACAGTTCTCTGCCCAGCTGCTGGACGGTCTGATCCGCATCGGGTCGCAGTTTGGCAAGAGGGAGCCGACGGCGTTGGCCATGCTGGGGATCCTCCGCCGCACCTACTGGGTACCAGGTGGCTACCAGACCGTCGCCCGCGTGCTACAAGGCTGCCAGCTCTGCCGCCTCGCGAAGGCAAGAACCCGACTGCCCACCATTCAGTTCAATCATGGTGGATCAAATCGGGCCTTTCAGCACCTACGATCGGAAGAATGGAACGGAGACAAAGCGCTGGCTGCTGCTGTTCGCCTGCGCCTCCATGCAAGCTGTGCACCTGGAGGTGCTCACCAAGTACAATGCCAAAGCCGCCTGTGTTGCCCTCGAACGCTTCTGGGCCTGCTGCAGGCTCACCAATGGCACCATCTGGATGGACCAGGTGGGCGCCTTCATGGCGGCGGCTAAGCAGATGCAGCCCCTCCTCCTCTTCACCGACGGCGAGGCCCTGGACGTCTCCGCCTTTGCCGCCAAGCATGCCGTCTGGTTCCGGTTCTGCCCGGTCCGGGCGCCCTGGCACCACGGCGCCGTTGAGTGCCTGGTTGGCATCGTCAAGAGCTGCCTCCGGCCCGCGATGTGGAATCAGCAGCTGTCGGACAAAGCTTTCCATACTTTGGCCTGTCGGGTGGAGTCCATCCTCAACCACCGCCCGCTCTGCCCGCTCACGGCCCGCGTGGATGACTTCCGCCTGCTCACCCCCGCCAGCATCCTCATGCCAAGCATGGACGCTGAGCCTTTCGCCAAGGGCAAGCAGTTTGGCTCCGCCGTCCGGCACCTCCTCCGCTGCCAACAGCACACCGCTGCCGAGTTCCGCCGCCGGTTTGCCTCCAAGTACGCCGGGTTCCTGCGGTCGGTCCACCTCGCCGAGGCCGCCCGCCACAAGGTCCGCCCCCAGGCCCTGCTGCCCGTGGGGGCCGCCTGCCTGCTCAAGGACCCCGGCCCCCGACGCCTCTGGAAGATTGTCCGCGTCATTGCCACCTACGCTGACAAGCACAGGGTGGTGCGGACGGCGGACGTCATCGATCAGCGGGGCTACGTTGCCCGCCACAGCATCGCGCACCTGCTGTTGACTGAGGCTTACCCCTCGGTCGCAGCCCAGGCCCCCGGTCCCTGCCGCTCTCTCTCCAACTCCTCCTCCTCTGGCCAGGCTGTAGGCGGGGAGGCGAGCAAGCTGGACGCCGGTGACAAGCTGGCCGTGCTGCGCGAGGGCTCCAGCGAGGGCGGCGGCAAGGAGCATGACTCCGAGGGCGAGGACGTCATTTTTGACTAGGACTTCTTTGCCGCAAGTGCTGTTGGCTGTTGTCTGAGCATCCCACTCAGACTCAGCCTCTCTTTGCGGTCGCCCTCTCTCTTCCCCCTTCTTCTTTCCCCCCCCCCCCGCCTTGCCTCTGCTGGCTGATGCAGATGTGAGGGGAGTCTGGGCCAGCGTCTCCAGCGGCTACATTGGCGTCAACAGCCTTCGCATCGCCGCCCTCCTTTCCTTCCCCATCCCCACAATCCCTCCCCTACTCCCACTTTCCCCTCCACCCCAATTTTGTCCCCCTCTTTTGGCAAGCGGTGTGAGGAGAACGCCCAGTCTTGCACGGCACTGGTGGCCCCACAAGGGGAGGCTTTCAGGCCCATGGAAACTTGCCGTTCGGCATGGCCTTGCATCGGCACCTCTTTTCCACCTCCTCTACATTCTCCCTGGCCCCCCTTGTTCAGCTAAATTTCACCCTGTCCGCATTTACTTTTGCCGCTTACGTGAATTGCTGCAGCTTAGCCCGTTTATTTTTTCTTTGCTGGGGAACGCCCATAGCTATCGTCAAATAGTCTATTAGGACCACAGGAGTCTGCTGAACATGCTTTCATATCCTCCCCTAGTCGTCATCTGCTATGTTAGCGCCAATATCTAGTCTCTGGTGCAGTCCAGAAATAGTCCAGATTCAGTCCAATTCCTAGCCCAGCTTTTAGCCCATTTTCCTGCATAATTTGTGGCGTCGATTTGCTTAGCTGCCAGCTCTGGATCTGCCTTGCCACGCGAGTGCCATTTTGAGAGTGCTAAGCAATGCTACTTTACGCTATTTCGGTGCCACTTATCCAACTTTCAGTTTATCTTTGTCAGTCTGCACACACCGTTGAATCATGCCTTATCCAAACTTATCCATACATTCCAAACTTTGAGCACGCCGAGAATTGAGCAATTCCTTTTGCTGCAGTTTGCTGCTTTTTGCTGCCAGTTTGCTGCCAGTTTGCTGCAGTTTGCTGCCAGTTGCTGCCATTCTGCTGCCAGCGTCTGGCAGGCCAGTGATCCTTCTTTGCTGGGGAACCTGTCCGCTGCGCTTGCTTGATGCTGCTTGCGTCCCAACCCGGACCTGGTGCTCTGGGCCCGGGGAAGGGTGATAAATCACTCGCACCTCTCCTCACAAACGCTAGATCTTAAAATTGATAAGGTTCTAGCTCCTGCTGGGAGCAACCAATCTTTCTAATTCTTGTTGCATTGGAAAGAGCCTGCACGAATTGACCAAAACTCACGAGAAATCAGCTCAAAGTTGAACAGCCTTTTGCGAAATTCATGAAAATATGTATGTCCGAACTCCTTCTTCTTCTTCTTCTCATTCTCCTCCTCGTCTGCTTAATGGACGATAGTAGGTATTCAATCGTCTCAAAGTTAAAGCTTATGCATTAAGAACTGCGCAGTTGTTACTAATAATGTTTTGGCACACTTCAGTCATCCGCCGCTTTGGTGTAATGGTTTGGCTTTCAGCCTAACTTATGGAAAACAAAGTTCAATTCCTGCCATAAAATTTTGCATTCAAAATTTTAAAATTAATGGAAATAACTGCAATATATTTTGTTCAAATAAAGTTGATGAAATATCTGGTACCATCATCCAGAAGAAAGTAAGACTCTTTTCACCCGAAATTCATTTGCCCCGAGTGTGAAGCCAACGCAATATTCCTGCTAAAAATGGAAAAATATGCTGTGTCATCTGAATTTTATTAGAGCATGCAAATATTAAGTTTTTTTAATTTTTTTATGCTTAAAGTTGAGGAAATATCTGGTACAATCGCCAAAGCAAAAGTAAGCTCTTTTTTCCCAAAAATCGACTGCCCCGAGTATAAAGCTAAGGAAATTTTCCTAATGCTAATGGAATCTGCTGTGTCACTTGTATTTTGTTGGAGCCCGTATAAAAAGAGTCTTGGACCTGCGCGCGAATACAAAATGCAAATGCCCCACAAGCAGATTCCATTAGTATTAGGAAAATTTCCTTAGCTTTATAGTCGGGGCAGTCGATTTTTGGGAGAAAAGAGCTTTACTTTTGCTTTGGCGATGGTACCAGATATTTCCTATATATATATAACGACAAAAGTTTAGTAACCTCTATGGACCGCGGAGCGGCCCTTCAGGCCGCTCCGCGGTCAAAAAACACTGAATCGGAGATTCACAATTTCAGTAATTTCATCAACTTTGTAAAGCCAAAGGCTTCTTGCAAATTAAACAGGTTAAAAATGTTGAAAGTTGAAATGTAAATAATGAATGTCTAAATTGTATTTCCATTTTTACCTATATGAAAATGAGCCGACAGTTAATTATGTTTTGTTCCATGTTTTTCGTAAAAGATCTCGTTTATGGCTATTTTAAAATAAAAGTTATCTTCAAATGAAAATGCATTTTATATGCACAAAATATCTTACATTCCAGTTTCCTTGTCAAGTTCGTCATGTATTTCGCTCTGCATTCGTTTTGTGTATTCATTGATTTTTAATTGTCTTCCTCTAGGATCTCCGTGAAATTCATGGTCTAACTTCATGATTGAGCTCATTGCAGGTATCACCGAATATCGCATCATCCCATGATATACCTGTATTGATCAAATTTTTGACCACGGAGCGGCACAAAGGGCCGCTCTGCGGTCTATAAAGGTTACTAAACTTTTGTCCTTATATGTATAAATATCTGGTTCCATCGGCAGGCCAAATGTGGGACTCTTTTCTCCAAATTTTGCATTTGCCTCAAGCAAAAAGTCAAGGAAATACATCTACTACTAGTGGAATCTGCTGCTTGGACAGCTGCATTTTGTTTTTGGCGCGCAGTTCAGTGTCTCTTTCCATGCGCGCCCAAAAACAAAATGCAGATGACGCAGCAGATTCCACGGGGAAGAAATTCGCCTTCGTCCAGCTCACTGACTCTACGCCCCACCAATTCCATTCGCATGTCTGGTTCTGCTCCTCCTGCCCATGCCCAAGTACCTTATCAGAATACAATGAACAGTGAATGACAGACGGGCCAAGATAGGGCCTTTGAGTAGTGATGCGGGTAGCACAAATGTTGATGGGGAAAGAAGTGTGGGGATTGGGAGGCTGCCCGTGACGTGTACAGGCAAGGGCTCTTCTTTTTGCAAATCCCCTCACGCCGCCTCATCCCCACTCCCAATGGCTTTTGGCCCTCCGGCAGAGTGCAAGGCCAGTTGGGCCATGGATAGTTGGCAAAGCAGCTGAACTCTGCCGCAGCTGAACCTATCCTAAAATGATACCTGATGCCAGTAATGCTCACTACTCCACTTCTCCAGACATCCCTGGATGGATGACCTGGGGTGGGGGCAGAAATGTAATACACAGAGAGAGAAAGAAAAGGGTGCAGGGAATCAGGCAAGCTGTTGATGGCGGAGTCAGTGCAGATGTCTGGAACAAGGACCACTATGGACATCCATCTGCGCTACCCCCGGTTCCTGGCCCGCATCCCACACACCACCAGACTCCATACACCACCAGACTCGCCAAAGCCCCCTGCTTCTCCATGGATGCCTGAGGCAGAGTGGGCTGGTTGTTTGGAGTGAGGCTGAGCTTGTACAGGCGTCTGTGAAGGCACGCTACCTGTAGACTGCAACCGAGGTCCAGACAAAGGAGAGGCATCAGAGGTTGGAAGGAAATCAGAAGCCGTTGGCACATGGAGGCAATTGGCCAGATCAGCCTCCAGAAACACCAGTGATGCAGCAGTGCAGTGGATGTGGTGGTCCTTGATGTCCACCACCAGCATGTGGCACAGCTCTACTTGCTCGTCCACGTGTCATTGTTCCACTTGAAACAGCTTCCAGCACTGGTGTGGCAGGGCAGCCTTGAGAACGGCTGCAGAGACAACTGGGAAGAGTTGCAAGACAGGAGAGCGGTTGTTGGCAGCAGCAGAGAGGGGGAGGCTGCAGAGGTATTCGATATACTCCATCTGCCAGTACTAGATGAGGTCTCCAGTGAGGAAGTCCTTGTAGGCAAAGTTGGTGTGGAGGCGCTGGGGCGTCCAGGGCCTCTGTGAGGGCACACAGTGGGCAACTGTTCACTGTACACTTGATATGCAAGAGGACTGTCTGGAACATGTCCTTGGAGACTGGATGATGTCACAGCTCTTGTCCCCGGCTATCCTTCAGAAGCTACACCTGGGCCTCTAAGGCTCCATTGTATCAGGCCACATGGCTGGGTGTGAGCTGGAAGCAGATGTTGCAAGGCCGTACAGGTTGATGACAAGGCCAGAGGCAAACTTGAGGTAGGACTGGAGGTGAAGCAAATCAGGCCGAGGTGGCCCGAGAAATGCTCCAGTGCACTGCTCATGGCCAGGGCACTGTCGTTCTCCAGCTTTTTGTAGTCGATGGTGCAAATGATGGCACAGCTGATGTGGCCTTCCAAATGCCCCCAACGCCACCCAGAACCAGTGATCAGCAAATGGAAAAATCGGCGATCCAGGCATTTGCATTTCGATTTAGGGCAAATTCTGATCTTTTCTATTGCCTATCAGGTGGTTTTCCATTTGCTGATCGAAATGAAATGGAAATGTATTGAAATGGAATGAAATGCTGCTCCTTTTTACGGAATTTTCTGGCTTTTTTCTCGTCCTCGGAAAACATTGAAACAAAGGTGGCAAGTGAAGAGACAATGCAGTCGAAGGAGAGGAAGGCTAATTGTACGCATCGATGAGCCATTGATTGCCGGCAAACATCACCTCACTCTGCAACGACCTCACATTCCGCATATTGCGAAGACCATTGAGGAGGAGCCCCATTC
The DNA here is from genome assembly GCA_030248095.1 of Ptycholaimellus sp. GST1_10. Lineage (NCBI taxonomy): Eukaryota > Metazoa > Nematoda > Chromadorea > Chromadorida > Chromadoridae > Ptycholaimellus > Ptycholaimellus sp. GST1_10. Next base: position 10,335 of record JASANA010001345.1, on the reverse strand, counting down.
GAGAGAACATGCGTTCCGCATCACAGCTAGAGCTAGGCAAGGCCAGGATGGAGAGGGCGAGGCTGCGCAGGAATGAGGCCTTGTTGAAGAGCGCCGCATCCAGCCCACTGCACCCGGTCTACATCCCCGTGACCAAAAAGTTCTCCCAGTCCCTCAGGCATAGCTTTACAGAAGCATTACAGAAGCTTCGCAGTTAATCGTGTTGTTCTCAAGTATTTCCCTTTTGCTCAATCACTATTTCGGTGCCTTCTTTTGCTGACTGGAGGAGGAAGTTTGCTCGGAAAATCAAGACACAGACAAATGCATGGATCAGCACCTGGAAATGGATTACCTGGAAAATGAAAATGGAATTTGCTCAAAAAACATCCAGTCATTTCCATGCATTTACGAAATGGAAATGGAAATGCGCATTTAAATGCAAAAAAAATCCAGGAACCATTTTTTTTCACTTCAAAACTAAATGAAATGGATCGCTTTTCACTGCCCAGAACTCCTGCCTGAAGAGGCCCAGCTTAGCAGTGACTGTGGCATGGGCATGGCATTGGTGAAACCGGAGTAGAATGAGGCAAGGTAGGACAGAGTCCTGCTGAAGGAGAAGGGGTGGTGGGCATTGGCGTAGCTGCGACCAAAGTGAGAGTCCATGCAGATGTCCCTGTCCTCGTCCAGACTGGCTCCCACCTGGTGGGCAAGATTTTGGGCTTATTTGAAGGTGAAGACGGTGAGGTCAGTGGGTGCAGGTCTGGGGTCTCCAGTCTAAAGCAAGACTCTGAAATGCCTGAAATGCTGCTGGTGGTGCTCTTGGAGTGTCCTGTTTAGAGCAATTGGTCATCCTTTGATGTCAATGACAATGTACAAGACCAGGGCACCCATACCCAGGGCCTCCCTGAGTTTGGAGAAGCGCTTGAGGTTGATGAGGCCTGTAAGGCCAGAGGGGAAGTCTGAGGGGGCAGAGCCAGCACCACTATCCAGCATCATCTTCCTCTTTATCTGAGGAAGCCTGGGGAAGGCTGTGGATGACCTCAGAGGATGAGACTGGATAAGGGTCTGCTGCAGAGGGTTCCGCTGCAGAGGCCCCACACATGGACTATTTGCCTGAGGGAGCCTGCGGATGACCCCAAGAGAGGAGGCTGTCCTCCAGAGAGAGGAGTCTATACACCCGCTTCTGCCATTGCCACTCGGTGGCTGGCTGAGCAAAAAAGCTGGCACTCATGCGTAAGAGTTTGCGCTTCCAGACCTCCTTCATTCCACGTGGCTTTGCAGCCCAGTCCGCTGGTTGCCCATGGATATGATGTAGCTGAAATCTCTGGTAGAACTGATGGCCAACATTTCTAGCACCCGACGGTTCTTGTAGGCCCTGTGAGCCTGGCTGGAGTGTAGCCAGCTGAGCGCCACCTCACTTCCAATGAAGTAGGTGATGGAAGCAAAGAGTCCAAGGGCGGATTTAGAGGGGGGACAAGTGGGACATCCCCCCCGACGGATTTCGAGGAGGGAATTCCCCCCCCCCCGCAATTTCCAGGAAGGGGGAAATTTTCTCCCCTCAGAGAGAAGTAGACAAAAAATTTTTGCGCACTTCACGCGCAGAAGCTATTACATGCATAATTTGTCAATTTCTTTGCTATTTTTAAAAGTTCTAAAGTCTAAATTGAAAAATCTCTATCTACAGGGCCTAATTACCAAAAAAATGCTGCGTGATGCAAATTTTGCACGATGCAAAAAGACCTTCTGCATAATGAGGTGGCCCTTGAGGATGAGAGGAGTGAAGAAGCCAATGGATTGTACAGCTTGGCCATGGTGCTGGCTTGGAGGCAAAGAGTGGACTGCTTGCCCTGGAGGAACCCAAAGTCGATGGCCTCCTTGTATTTAGCTTTTCTTACTCATCATAACGGATCTTTCCCTTCTCAGTAATTTTAAAACTTTTCTTTCAAATCTCAATTTATTTCCGCAATTTCCACTCATCTGGAGTATAAACAGACTCTGGTGGTGAGTGATTTCGCTCACACCAGCACAACTCGGGCTTCGGTGCCCGCAAACAGACCCGGGCCTTGTGCCCGCTAGGACTGGGCGCTGCCCAGTCCTTCTTTTATAGCTCTGCCTCTGGCCGAGCTATAGAAACTTAAAATTATTTTCAAATAACATTTATAATTCTTTATCTCTATCCACAAAACATTTCTTCAAAACCTGCAATCCCACTTTCCATTTTCAGAAAGCCAACACGGGGAAACTGACTCTGGACAGCCTGAACAAGCGTGTGGTGAAGAACGAGGCCTTCATCCGGCGTCTGTCAGTCCGCTTCTACGGCCTGGAGAAGAAGACCACCTGCTCCCTGCACGAGTACGTCGGCGACGTGCTCGAAGCCGCGGGCCTGTACACCAACGAGGAGTGGAAGGCGGTGCCCATTGGTGATCACATCAAGCGCGTCGAGAACGGGAAATGCATACTCGTCACCTTCGCAAACTTCTCCGACGTCAACTACATTCTCTCCGCCGCCTCCCTGGCCAAGCTCCGCGCCACCGAAAACCCTCACTCCCCTGGCACCAACGTCTCCGCCTCTCCCGACCTGACCCCTGAGGCCAACGAAATCCGTCGCCAGCTAAAGGCCCAGCCTTCCCTTCATTTCACCTTCTCATTTTCAAGATATCAAAGCTCCAGGCCAAACGCTGGGCCATCATGCAGCTCGGCCTGAAGGTGAAGCAGAAGGGCGTTGACAAACTGACTGTTCGAGACCAAACCAAGGTCTGGTCCGAATGGGATCCTTCGAAAATCATGCCCTTCAACGAGAACACCGACAAGCCAGAGTGGAAACGCGGGTTTATTCTTTTTCATAACATACGCATATTATTATGAACACATTCTGATTAAAAAATTTTTCAACCGTTTATTTTGCTGCTTCACTTTCATAGTCTTCAATAAGAAATCTATAAATTGTCCATCCTTCATCAAAGAAACAAAAAAGGATCAAAAATTCCGCAGCTTGATTTTAATTTTTTTGAAACAAATCGAATTAGCTTGAAGTTTTACAAATAATAACTGATAATTTTCTTCTGATCTTGCACAATGGCCAACCAACTTTCTTTTCAGCAACAATATCCCTGACCCCCAGCCGGCCCACGTCCTCACTGCCAACTCCCAGGCCGGCCCCTCTCACGGCGGCGACCCGGCCGCCCCAACCTCCTAAACCTCACTCTTACTCTTCTTAACCCTCCCGAAATCCAGTCATGACTTTCGGTTCCTCATGCTCTGCCTCTTGGGTGATAAGTCCTGCTCAAAGTTCAGCTCCATTGAAATGTTCCAACTGGCTTATTGAAAACGGGTGACTGTTCAACTTCAAATTTGTCAAGTTCAAAATCCCTGCTTCCTAGCGTTTTCAACTTCCAGTTCATGTTCAATGCCAATTTTGATACTTTTTCTCGTTCACACATAGAAGAAAATGGCGCTTCCAGGAATATTAAAACATGATCAATACCGAAAATACATAGATGCACTATAGGCCTACATTAGGCAAGAAAAAGCTTTCTTTCTATAAAGTAAGCGGGTGAAATTCGATCGGGTTATAACCAATCCTCAAATGACCGTATGAGGATGGGCCACGCGAATTTCACTGACGATGGGAGCCCTATTTAGGGTGGATGAGAGGCAGACCGCCCATCAAGGCTTTCCTTGCCCGCAAAGGCAGCGAAAGTAAAAGGGCACCTCTCCGGTCTAGCTCATTCTGGGAATGACCCATCCCAGATAGGGTAGCACTGTTACCTGAAAAAGAGCGAAAACTTCCGGGTTGCTAATAATCAAGCAAACGGCCGTGCACTTTTCCAATATGACGAAACCTCTGATTCCGTCAGAAAGGTGTCCACTCCAGTGATGCGACAGGAAAATTTCTCAAAAAAATGTGGAAAAAACTGCCCCTGTTGCCCCCCCTCATTGAATCAAAAATTGTAAAATCACACCTGTCCCAAAAATACCTCCTGACACAAAATATTTACCCCCCGGGGGATTGCAACACTAATGGTGTGATCTACTGTATTGGTTGCAAACAATGTGATCAGAATCTTTACATTGGCATGACCACTCGAAACATTAGAAAACGAATCTCAGAACACAAATCAAAGATAAATCAACGTGATAAATTTAAAGGTTCTTACTTATACAAGCATTTCCGAGAGTCTAGCCATGTGGTAGAAAATGATTTAACCATACAGATAATTGACAGGAGTATAAAAGAAGACAAAAACGAGCAAAGAATTGAATTACTTGAAAAAGAATTGAGATGGATCAAACTTCTCAATACAGCATACCCATTTGGATGCAATGACAATATTCGAGGGTATGGTAATATCTCAGATGGAATACAACCTAACGCCGCAAACAACCACCCATACCTAAGATATTCATTTCCTAGGCGTAAACGAAGCCATGGTAAAAAGCACCGCTCACAAAGACCCTACAAAGTCTCCAAGGAGGGTACACAACGAATTATCGATAACCTAAATCAAGCCCATGAAAACCCTCGCCTTATATACATATTGCTGAGAGCCTTGGACAAATCAATGTTAAAAAATCTATATGCCACCCTTAATGACTCTCATTCACAAATTGGAATTGTGACAGCAATTACAATCTATGCCTACTGCTGCTCCCTCTACAAAGAGGGTAAAGAGTCAAACAACAAAAACACATATCGATGGATTGTACAGTTTCCGAACAAGGGCATGGAATGGATTAAACTGGAGACACTGGTGAAAGACAGGATGCTCAATGCTGCCCTGCCTGAACTGCCCCCAAAGCCAATCTCAATAACCTACAAATATGAAAAACCTAGTAGATCATTACTTTGTAATTACGGCAAATTAGTAAAAAATCTAACACTCCAAAATGCAAAAGAAATTATAGCAAAAGGATGCGACTGCCATAGAAGCCGATATATATATCAACCTGCTAATCATGTAATAACTGGAGACCTCAATATTATAACAGATGCTAATTTACGGTCCATTTTCCAGAAAGGTGCAAACTACAGAATGAGGCAAGCCATCAACTGGGACCACGTTGATACAGCCATAAATGAAGCTCTAGATAAATTAGTTTCTTGGCTGGCTTCACAGGCTAAAAAATCAAATCAGGAATACCAAAGATTCAAACAGCGCTTCCTACAGATCTACAACAGCAGAAAAATGAAAAGCATTGACGAAAACAATGGATACAGCAGTGAAGTAATTGACAGAGACAAACTAAAAAGTCTACATGAAAGATATATTATTACTGTGGTTGATAAAGCCCCTAATAACTATGTGATCACCTGCAAGAAACACTATCTTGAAATTATATGCAAGGAATTAGGAATCAACACCAGTACCTGGACAGCCACCGGAAACGCAGTTTATCAAATCACTCAAGAAACTCGGCAATACATTATTGATAAACATATGCACTTATTACAAAGATTTCAAATCCAATACGAACCTTCTAAATTCACCATTGCTCACATCTTTCCTAACCCAAAATTACATAAAAATCCCTATAAATGGAGATTTATAGCTAGTGCCCGAACATCCAGTTTGAAACCCCTGAGTGAACTACTTGACCGCATACTTACCCTGTTTAAAAATCATTTAAAGAATTATCTACAAAAAATACACGATAGAACCGGGATAAAAGCTTGGTGGTCTATTGACAACACTCTACAATTCCTACAGACTTTAGACATGGTTAAACAAACACGCTACAAATTCAGACTCTTTTCTGGGGATTTTTCCGACATGTTTACATCATGTAACATTTCCACTTTACGCAATAGCTTGACAACAGTTGCTGAAAAATGCTTTTTTAACAGTGGGAAAACTTCCATTTCTGATAATGGCAAAAAATGTTGGTACACTCAAGCAGGTCAAACCAATCAGAGACACAAAATTTATCAAAAAGCAGAGATATTTGAATTAATTGACACCATACTAGACAACAATTACGTGGAGTTCCTTGGCCTGAGATTTAAACAAGTCAAAGGTGTTCCAATGGGACTACCATCAGCCCCAAAAATGATCGACCTCTGCATGATCTTTCACGAGTACACCTTCCTACTAGACCCAAAAAATATCAAAAATGCTGAAGAAATCTCAAAATATTGCTGCAGATACGTGGATGATTTTTGCTCTCTGGCTAATGCAGACATCGGTCCAATAGTGAAACAGATATACCCAGCTGAACTAACCCTTGTTATAACATCAGAAGATAAACACCTAGATTTCCTGGATGTTAGCTTAGCTGTAACAAACAATAATATTGAAACAGCTGTTTACAACAAGACTGATGCATTTAATTTCGAAGTCATAAGGTATAATCATCCCCTGAGTGATATGCATAGCTCCATCGGGTACAATACATACTACGGCGAACTGGTAAGATATCTGAGAATCTGCAGCACTAAGACGAGCCTCGAAACCAGAATTCATTTAATAAACAACCTATTCTTAGCCAAGTTTTTTGATATCAAAAACCTCATGTTCACATTCGCCAAGTTTTCTCGACGCTATGCAGCCAACCTCTATCGATTAGGATACCCTGAACAAGCCGACATTGCAGTTCTTATTGCAGACACTTTCAAGTGCCCACCACTGACATCCTCCTAAGCCAAAACTGCGCAGCCTGAGCATCACAATGGAGCAAGAGCCCGCGATAGTCCAAACGTACACAATACATTCCAGCCCAGACACCCTTGACTCACTTGAGACCAGAACCCAAATTCCCTGCCTCCAGGAGACAAAGCCCATCTTCAGCCCCGAAAACTGCAACTGCCGCACCTCCATCCAACATGCCCAACAACAAAGGCGGCCGAGGAGGGAACAACAAACGCCCCAACGGACAGCCGGACAACTCCGAACCTCCTGCCAAGGTCTTTCCCTATTTCTCTATTCACCTACTAGGCAAAATTAAAATTAACCTGTTGAAATGAACCTTCTAAATTATTTTTCACCGAAACCCCTCCCCATTTTAGCACCAATTCAATCCCCTCACCAAGTTTTCTGAACATAAAACCTCCTCAGTCCTCTTCAAGCCTCCCTCTAGGTCTTTGCTGTCAGTCACTGACGAGCCGGGGGCAGCAAAGACTCAGCGGAGTCTGGCTTACCCGGCGAAACTCCGCTTCCGATTCCTCAGTCTGAATTCCCCTTTCTCAGCTCATAAAGACTTTTCCCCAAAAAATTTTTAGTAAATTTCTTTATTTTTTTGCCAAAATCTCTTAAAAAAAATTTCCCCCCCCTCATTTTTCCGGGCAAAAAAACATGAAAAAATTTTCCCTACCCCCTTTTTTTTTCCACATTATTTCCTGTCCCATCACTGCCAAAACTTCTCTGCCGACTGGCGAGGCCTTTATAGTCACCCGAGGCTATTCTTTGCCTTATGTCTAGACGATTTTCCAGACCAACCATAACCCACCGTTTTTCTTCTTAAAGTGAGCTAATGAGATTAAATAACAAATTATATTTTATGCGAGTCGAATCAACTGTAATTGCTTAAATTACGGCATAATGTCGCTCTATATACTTTACTTAAAGAGCTAATTTTTTATGAAATATTAGGTAAGTAAATATCAAAACATGGCTTTGCGCTAAGAAAAACGCCATGAATAATTTAGATAAAGGTGATTCTTTGTTTGGTTTCGCGTCTTTATGGCGGTAAAGAATTGATGAGTTCCGGCGACAGTGGTGTTTTTAGCACATTCCCTGAAACATCCTTCATTTTGTTTGCAAGCTGCTGGACTGTTTTTCTCGAAGAGCAGCTCAACTGCCTGGATGAATGAGGCAACTATTGGATGGATGAACTTTCTTGGATGGTTTGATTGTCCGCGCTGGATGAGGCAACTATTGGTGTTTTTTTCCTTTCTCTTTTATCAAAAGCACTCCGTGAAACATTAGCAGTTAGCACAGAGTGGTTCACAGCGATGAGAAATCCTTTTTCGCCTTCGGCTTCTCCGAAAAGCTGAATGGCCCTCTTGAAAAGGTCTAGAACACAAAGCAGCGCTGCATTTCATTATTTTGATGACAACGTGATTACTTCTCCGAGGAACTCGATGTCCGAATCCGAGTCCTGGCCTCCATGGCCTTCCGTGCAGGCGCTGGTTGACAGCTGCAATTCCTTTTGGCCCTTTCCATCCTCAAGCTGTCAGCATTTTCCGTCTTTGGATGCCAAACTTTGCAGAAAAGATTTTTTAGCTCATAACCTTTCCTAGGCTCTGAGGGGGACTCCAGAAGTTGAACAATCGCTTCTCTACCGAACTTTTGGTAGCGCTCATTTTTTCTTATCTGAAACAAAAAAATAGACCGTATAGAACGAAAGTTAAGTTTCAAGATGGTTGAGCTGTGTCATCGTTTGCTGAATGGTTTGCTTGCGTACCAGAGAAAGCAAAGCTTGACCTTTGATGTGCAGCACATACTCTGGATGCTCAGATCTGCCTTGTTAGGTCCTTTTCATTTTCTGTCGCGTGGTTTTTTGTTTGACTAAACTTGCAATACAAATCATTTTTTTATGACATTTGAAGGATAAATGAATTCTTTTTATTAAAAAGTTGGAATTAGGACTTAAAATATCAAAGTTTTATGGGTGGGGCGCTTAGGGCGTTGCACTTGGCGTATCATTGGGAGCCATGTTTGGATTAGTTATCACTGTGCAATTAGGCGTAGGACGGCGGTGCAGCTTCGGCATACTGCTGCTTCCGCTCGGCTGCCAAGTTTGTTTCTCCTTAGCTTGTATCAAAATATTGCATTTGGCAATTTAACCTGGTTAGGATCCTGGGGCAGAGGCATTGGGTTGAGCGGCCCTTGTTGGCCTGGCTGAACCTCATGCTGCCCTTCCACTACCACTGGCAGCGATGGCATGCGGCCTGGGCAGGTTGCATGGGGGGCAACGGGGCAGGGTGTGCCATAGTGTGAGCTTTTGCTGGAGTTGAAGGGAACGAGGGACGCAAGTAGTTGTTAGCACAGGATTGGTCGGCACTAGACTGCGACCAATCCTGGCACTACAATGGTGCTTGGGTCCCTCAGTGAGGTAGGGATCGTGGATGTGAACAGTGGGCTTCAGCACTCCATTTATGCGCTTTGCTAATGAGCTTACGAGACACAACACGTAGACATTTGATCTTTGCTGAGAAACCGACTGTTTAGTCTTTCTGGTTTCTCTACACCAGCAATAGCTTAGCGGAATACCTTATTTTTTCTTATAATATTATTTTTGGAGAAAATTTTCCTTGGCGAAAACTCATGGCTTAAATCGTTTACAACGCAGCTGCCATTTTAATTGTCTCATACATGAAACATCACGCATGACAATTTCTTAAGAAAGCAGCTTTGCTGCGCAAGTTAACTTGTCTTGGAAAATCTTGAAGAAGTGATTTGAAAAATCGATGAACAAACTCGATTTGCTTTGTCGTATCGATCATTTATTGACTGGGTTTTAGAACTGATATTGTTGCTGGCGCCAGCTGGTTTTCATAAATTTATTTCCTTTCCTACATTTCCTATGGTATATTTTATTCCTCTTTTGTTTAGTTTTTTGATAAGGTAAAGCGGGAAAGTGCATACGTGGCTGCCCGTGTCCAGCAGTGATTTCAAACGCCTGGGCGTTCCGTCTGGTTCGTAGAGCAAGAGGTCCAGGATTGGTCTGTCTTCTAGCAGTGGATAAGCTTCTTTATCCACTCTGTAACAGTCTAAGCTGTTACACTCACAATCCTTGTCATGAATCATTTAGGAAAGGCCTAGCTTACTGGGTTGGACGGATTCGTATCCAGTCCATTGTCACAACTGCCTACAGTGAAAATAGGCTTTTCTTCGCTGGGCTCTTCTGGCACTGTTGCTAAACGCGGCGGTTTTGCGGGTGGATGCTTTGGTTTTGAGAAAAGAACAATTTGCTCAGATGGAACAAGGACGACGTTTTCTTCTTGGCTGGAGCAAGTTTCAGCTTTTCTCTGCAAATCGTTTAGCTCAATGCTTTCTGAGTTTGTTTTTCTCAAATTTTTCCAGTACCTCCTTGACCTGTGCAGAGCGCTACGAAATGCTGAACAAAGATACTGTTTTCTATCAGAGGAAGGGTGATTTTTGCGGTTTGCTAGTTTGTTTTTGCGGTATTTTAGCCAAAATTTTAGACCGTAGCAGCAGATAAGCACTGAGCAAGCTGCTAATGCAATTGTTATCGCTAAGTTGCAAATGACTTGGACAGGGCCTTTCAGTATTATTGTGAAAAATTTTCCGGACGATTGGGCCCAGGTTTTGAAACCTGCTGCTATGCCGTTCATCGTAGATGAAACAAAACCTGTTAGCTTTTTCCCTGAAGTGTTGAATGTTTTTTCAAACGACT